>QRFB01000482.1:0-51996 GCA_008931105.1 Oenanthe javanica | reverse complement strand
GAAAAAGATCTGACGAGGCTGAGATGCGGTGGAGCGTGGTGGTTTGTATGAGATTGGGGGCTGAGATTGCTAGGTTTCAGAATGACTAGAGTTTTGTGTTCTCTAGCGGCTGTGTGCTCTAATAATTCCGACCTTGCAGAACTCTGGTTCTCTGGCTGACCTTACTACGGGGCGCGCCTACAAATAGGGCGCGCCGTCATCATTCCAAAATTGACGTATAACACCCGGTTGCATATATCTTTGCGCCTTATTTCCCACCAGAAGAAAATCAGAAGTTTGTCAATGTGCACAAGATCTTCGGAGCCAGTAACGTGACAAAGCTGCTCAACGAGCTCCTTCCTCATCAGAGAGAAGATGCTCTAAACTCCCTCGCCTATGAAGTTGAGGCACGTGTGGGAGATCCAGTTTATGGTTGTGTTGGCGCTATATCATTCCTCCAAAGACAAGTTGAGAGACTTCAAAAGGAACTTGATGCAGATAACTCTGAGTTAATTGGGTTGGCCTGCAGTGACTCACTGCCTCCCTTATCTCAGGGAGTGATCAACAGCACAAGCAACAATCACTACAAGAAAACCCCCTAAATTCGACGGACCTTAAATTCAACCAAAATAAGTCGAATTCAAGATCAACGTAAATAAATAAGTGGTCATAGTTTATGTCCGGTCAAAAAAGAGCGAAAATTCCGGCCCATTTTATCAAAATGTTGAAACATAAATGTGACCGAATCCGGTCGAATTTATAAAATCGACTGACAACGGTCGAATTTATCAAATCGTTGAAATATAAATTTCATCAATATCGGTCAAATTTATAAAATTGATTGAAACTGGTCAAATTTAATTTTAGTTGAAAAGAGAGAAAATTACCGTCCATTTTTAATAATAATTAATTTTATATTATAGGATGCATATACTACACAATTTTATAAATTAACAATTTCTTTTAAATTAGACTATTCTGATAATATAAAAAACATTTTCAAATTTATACTATACTTATTAATTTTTTAAATTAAGAATATTTTCGTTGTGTCATATGAAAACAAAAAATATCCAATAAAAAATATTTTATTATTTGAATCGTACAGATATTAGGAATATTAAATTTTTAAGAATTTATACAAACAACAATAAAGTATAAATAGAGTTAAATGTATTTTGTGTACTTGAAGTACTTGTTGTACAAATTTTTATGCAAAGTATGAATTAAGTATACAAATTGATCAATGTTGATAATTCATGTACACTAAGCATAATTTGAATAATAATTTTCTTCGTACTTTTAACACAAAATGCAGAATTTTATAGTTAAAGTATACACAAAATGTATTTATAGTAGATATTTTATGTTGGCGTTACGGAGGGCTCAACAAGGTGGTCAAGAGGACGATGACGAGGGAGATGGTGGAGGCAATGGAGGCGGTGATGGAGGCGGAAAAGGGAGACGCGATGATGACATGAATGGTTAATTTTATAGTTTTTTAGAACTTGTCATTGTCGGTTGAATATTAGAACTTGTTATTGTTGGTTTTTTAGAACTTCTTTCACTGAACTGGTTGGTTTACGATATTGTTGATGTTAATATTGTTGGTTTATACTATTTAAATTCCATGTTAATTGTTGGTTTATGGTTAATGTCATTGTATTGTTATTGTTTATTTATTATTATTATTATTGTTATTGGTTATTTGTATTGGTTATTCGTTTATGGTATATGTATAGTTTGAATGGTATAAGGAATGGTATAGCAGGCTGAGCAACAGAGCTGCATTTTTTAAAAAAAAAATTAGACAAAACCAACAGCTTAAACTGACTATAAACAACAAAACCGATCACCTTCAGAAAAAGAGTGGTCAGTTTAGGGTAGTCACTTTTAACAACACTTTTAAAATCACTGGAATCAACTGCAAATTTTATTTCATTTTCTAGTAGCCACGTCGACACAAATGTGATCGTCTTCATAAATCTTGGTCAGTTTAAACCAATCGATTTTATAATGGGTTATTAAATCGCTGGAATAAACCCGACCATCCTAGTCAGTATTGAAACCCGACCAACTACAGTCGGTTTTGTCCATCGAGTTTGGTAATTTTTTACCTGCCACGTTTCACTAACATATGAGCAAAGTGGGGTCACCATGGGCCCATGTCATGTGGATGTAGTAGTCAACCCGGGTCAAGGTTAAAACCGACCGATTTTATCCAAAATCGACCACGTTTAACCCGACCGAGATTTTTGGTTGGTTTTGGACATATCCCATCAAAATCAGTGTAAAACCGACCGTTTAGGCGGTCACAAATACTTTGGTTTCTTATAGTGATAAATGAATGTTCGATAAATGAATGATCACGACAAATAAATAAATATTTTTGGTCCCAGTTTGGGCAAACGATCTAAATGAAAAATCTGGCTAAATGCATAAACGAGTAAACAAAATTATAATCTTTATAGGCCTATATAAATATAAATGAATAATCACTATATTTCAAATGATATATTTTTATTTATATAATATATGAATACATTTCATCCCATAATTATTTTCAAACATATTAATATGTTATACTTTTTGAAAAATGCTTTTAAAATGTTTTGTTTTTCCATCCACCAAAATGTATATCATCCTTAATTTTATGTAATTTATGGTACAATGCACTTTATTTAGTCCATGCACCCATATATAGTACAACTAATCTAGAATTTTAAAAAAATGAATGTAATTAAAATTTATATAAAAATTATAACCACAATAAATTTTATATACTTTCAAATTTTTGAAAATTATAAATATTTAAGGTATGTAGTATGACAATGTAATACACCTAATATAAAAACTCTAGTTATATGATATAAAAATTGGAAAGTGGGTTAAAATATAGAGTTTAGAGTTATAATTTAAGGGGTTAGGGATTTAGTACGTATAAAGATTAGTTTTTAATCTTATTCAAATTAAGTATGAGCAATCTAGTTAGCAAAAAAAATATAAGCAATCTAACCGTACAGATAATATGATTTATAGATTCTAAGTGTATATCCATAAAATAATTAATTATAAATATTTTAACTTAATAAATATAATATATTTAAAATTTATTAAATGTCTAGTGATAGGTCAAATTTATAAATTTGTCTACTTTTAGTCATATATATGAATAAATATGATAATGAATAGAATTCGGTCACATTTATAAATTGGACTGAACACGGTCGAATTTAGTGATCCGCGTGAATGAAAGGTATCCAATGGTCTAGATTTCACCAACTAAACTTGTGGAATAGCCATTGCGGTTATAAAGCCAAATCGGATAACAAAAACAAATTTGACGTCAAAAGCAATTACGGGGAATGAAAAAATTCTGGCCACCCAAAAATTTTCGACAATCGAGAGAAGTTTGACAAATGTTTGCCTCCAAATAGATGAGAAAGATAGTAATATTATAAAATCTGACTAGAATATTTGAGTTGAGTGCTTATGACTCTAAGTATTTATAATAAAAATATTATTGATAAATATGAAATTATTTTTGTTCTTCAATTAGTTATATTACATAAATTATATGATATTTTTGTTGAAAATAACATAACACTAATTCATATATTAACAAATTGCATATTATTGCAACTAAAATTAGTAGCAGAAAGCTGTTGCTGAGTTTTGAAATATGGCGCGGTAAATTTGACCGGATTTGGTCACATTTATAAATTCAACCGATTTCAGTCATTTTTATAAATACAGTGCATTTTAGGCGCCAAATTTTAAAAAATTCAAAATTTTGATCGAATTTAACCGGTCAAATCTGCCCGGTCAAAATTATGTTAAAATCAACCGATTTTACTAAAATCGACTCGTCTAAAAACGATGAGGCAGTTTCGGTCGAATTTAGCAAAATTCGACTAAATCCAGTCAAATTTAGTTAAATTCGACCGCATTATTCTAGTCAAATTTAACCGTTTTCCCTTGCATTGGGAATGTTAATGACTTAACTGGATTAGCAAGTGGCCAAGATACTGCAAGTACTTATCAAACACTTTGTACAAGTTTCTCCTTTCCTTCACCAACTACTTATCCGATCCTTTGGAATTCAAGTTCTTTTGACAACAACACTTGTAGTGGAGATGTCAATGAAGTAGGAGGGGATGATGCAGGAAACGGACTTTAGCTTCCCCTTAATTTTAATTTTTATTATTTAGATTCGGGCCCGTGAAAATTAGTAGTTTTTCTTGTAGTGCTATATTTGTAACCCATGGAACTAGGATTTTTTGTTCTAGATCTGTGAGATAATATGTGTATAAACTTATGTTAACCATTGATACATATCTATTACATTGATAGCTATATACTATTAAGACTTTATTTATTTTAATAGTTGTAACTTCTACCTAGCTAGGTCTTTAAGTCTCCATTGGAGTACGTACTCTTCTTTGTCTAGCTATAGACCACAAAGTCCAGGCCGGTTTTTTCTATGGAATATTTTAATAAATTTGTTTTAGGTGTCTTTCTTTAATTTGTTCATAATAAAGGCTTTAATAGTAGATTTCTTACCACTATTGATTTTTGGTCGATTTATTTTGTAGCCGACTTCTCAATTATAAAACAAAAAGTATCACAAGAACATCCTTATTGTATTATTTTATCTTATAACTAATTATCACACTCGCAAATTCACCTCTTTTTTTACTAGATTGGAACCTTCAACCCTGCATAAAGGAGCAAAAGGAAAGAATTAAAATATAATTAAGATGTATTAAATGAAACTAATTTCATTAAGGTGCTTCCAAATTAAAAGAAAAATATGTAAATAGTTGTTAAATTATGAATTTATTTTTATATTAAAAAATGATGTTTGAATTAGTTTGGATATATTTGTAATTGTAAAACTTTTTTAAGAATTCACTTCATCTGATGATTGGATTAAGCATACAATCGTTTAAATTTAATGCCATAACAATTTATTTTAGATTCTAGTACGTTATATATATATAAAAAAAGGTTCTCTCAAGTTTTTTTTTGTGATATAAATAGTAGGTCAAAAAATTTATTATTTGACTGTTTGGAATATATAATCACTGGCTTCTGAGTCGAGCTTCGATCATTTGTGGATCACACACAACACTCTGTTCATTCAAACACAATATCAAAAATCCAAAACAGTGAGCAACTATTTCAACCTTTTCCCATCTGATGAACAAATAATGTAGATATATATTTATAGATTTTAATTTATAAAGTACATTTTTTCTGGAAAGTACTGTATTTTGTGATAATTTACCAAATTATATATAGATGCAGGATGCAGTGCTCGGCTTTCTGAAAAGTGATATGTTCAGTAGCGTGTAACATATAAATTGGGTACTTAATAAGGGTTTGTGTCGTACCATTAGGGCTCCAACATCTTTTTGTTTACTATATATTGTGGAGGTGTTATTGTAAAAAAAAACTCTATATTCTTTCTCTAATATATATAGAATTTTATTATCAAAAAATTAAATTAAGATACTAATAAAATTATCAATATATATCACATCTTTCTTATTCATAATAATTTAATATATATAGATTACAGAATTTGGTAAATAAATATTATATCTTTTAATAATGAAAACATATGATATACTTAAAATATTATAATTTGACCAATATGCTAATATATCTCTTAATTAACAACTTGTCCAAAAAAATCTCCGATTTTTAGAATTTCATCATCTTCTTTATATTCTGTGTTGTCTTCTTCATCATTGTAACTATCACTCTTTTCTCTACCACTAAATAATTCACATCATCTCCTTATTTATCGTCAAAACTGCTACGAACCTTTGCAAGATTTTTTTTACCACCTCTCACAATTTCTTTTTTTTAATCCACCCACAAACTCTTGTATGTCATTCTGATACTCATAACCTCTCGTGTGAATATTTCATTTTTTTCCACATCTCACAAATTCTGGTAAGATTTTTTTTCTCACTAAACTCTCGGAATAATTTTATTTTCTTTCTTGAAGATTGTTTTCTCCCTCACTTCTTCTCTCATTCATCTCACTTAACCTCACACATAATTTAACGGATGTCATGATGAAATTCTCAATCTCATATCTTTCTCATTCATATATAATAATTAAATATATATAGAATACAAGACTTGTTCAAACAAGTATAATATCTCAATGAATATCATATCCTTATAGTGTGTGTGTGTATATATATATATATATATATTCATCTCAGTAATATACTAATATATCTCTCTTAACAAATACACTATTAGGAAAACTAGTTTAGACATCGATTGTAAAATCTGAGCAATGCCTTTTAATGTGTAAAGAAAGGTCCAAGACAAGAATATGAAAGTAATATAAGAATAAAGTGGTTCCCTCACACAACACCCTTGAATACAATCACCTCAACTTGACGAAAAAACTCTATCTTTGTGTATCTCTCACAAAAATCTCTAACTTTTTACTCTCTTAAAAAATACTACAAATATTTATTTTTATAGGCACCGCAAATATTCTAATTATATTCTACTTCAAATCCAATGGATGACAATTACTCTTTTTACTTATATGAGATAGAAATACTTCCACAATTAATATTTCCACCAAAATAAGACTCACATTAATTATAATAAATAAGAAATTCGAGAGGGACCCCAATAAATCCTCCTTTGACTCGAATTCTCTAACACCTCAATCCATTTTGAGACTTACTTTCTTCTCGGTCTCCAGCTTCGCTTCTTCCCCATCTAAACTACAGATTTTAATCTCATTCATCATCCATTGTAGAATCAAACTCTTTCATTTATACGTAGACCTTGCAACTTTGCTCTCGTCCAACACACCAAAATATAACACATTCTTTGACGCATCTCGTACATATCTTACATTGAAAGTTTTCATGATCTTACCTTCGTGGAGTTTAAGATGAACTGTTCCAACTCCTTTCACCTTTAGCTTTTCATCATTCCCCATAGTGATATTATCAAGATCTTATCGCTGCATAACGTCCACAACATTGCTGATCTTTACATATATGCATGGAAACAGTAGAATCCATCATCATTCGGATTTATTATTCGCCAAACGAGGAACAATATCCTTTCTCGCCATAAAAAACTCGTCATCCTCGATTACATGTATAGAGTGTGTATCATCAACTTTGTTCTTCCTCTTATTCTGCATAAACGACTTTAGGTCTTCTTTAAAGTTTGGACTGAACATTTATATATCACCCGTTTCACCACAATAACATAGAGTGTATATTTATATATATATTAGATAATTTTTATTCTTATATTAGTTCTATGTTGTATTTAATTGGGTATTTACTTAATATATTTTAATGTTTTTTTGTTGAAAGCAAGGAATTCTAAATTGGAAAGGATTTGAGATTAATTAAGAGAAAATTTATACACGCGCAAGATATTTTATTTGGGCAATATCTCAAGTTCTAGAAGTCAGAATTGGGTAATTCAACCGCCCACACGAAGATAACAAGATTTTCTATGATTCTAAAGTGGTCCAGAACTCAAAACCCAATTGGAGTAGCCGAGAAACATAGCAGAAAAGTCAACTACAAATTTTGACTTTGAAAACCTATTCAGTTTTGAAATTCACTTTTATATTCGTAGAACATTAAAATACTTTTATTATTAGGTCTTTAGATATTGCCTATCATATACTTACATCCATAGCCACCAAGGAGAAGAAGAGAAGTTCATGTGTAAAGATTTTAACATCAACAGCATAGGGATTTTTCTTCTACATCTACACTTAGTATTGAATTCTATTCTCTTTATGGATTTTATTAATCTATTCATGATCATGGTTAGCTAAACGTCTATTGTAGGATGACTGATTTGAAGCTGACCTTATGACAATTATACAATTTTAATATTTTGAGATATGTTTTGATTATACTTATATGTGCATTAATGCTTATAGATATTCTTGAATTAACTATGATATGTGGTCATCCAAATATTTTATGTGATTGATATATCTATAAAGTCAATTAATCTTTCTATGTGGTCATGAGATTAATTGTATTAGTGTGTAACTCATATAATCTTTCTATGTGGTCATGTGATTGTATGGATAGCAAAACTTGTTTCTATGTGATCATGGCATGGTCTCTATAAGTATCTTTCAAAGCATATCAAAAGAGTTTAAAATTGTGTCATAGGGTTGGTGGTGTATTTTCATGCATTCCAACATGTTTTTTTATTTGCTTATAACAGATTTTTCCTTGTTTATTACTTAGTTAGTTAAAACAAAAATTACAGCACAAACCCATTCTTTTTATCTTAACAAAATAGAAGAAAAGTGAAACCTTGATCGTATAACGATACCCTATTTACTCTACATTACAAATGACACAAAAAGGGTTTAAATTGGATCACACCAGGTGCTCATATCCTTCTTACTTGACTTCATCCTTTGTAGAATAAAACTCTTTCCTTCATATGTACATCTTGCAACTTCGCCCTCGTCCAATGAACCTGCTGTACCCAAGTGATGCCAACAGACTCAAATATAACACATTCTTTGATGCATCTAGTACATATCTAACATTAAAAGTTTTCATGATCTTACCTTCATGGTGTTTAAGATGAACAGCTCCAACTCCAACTCCTTGAATCTTCATCTTCTCATCATTCCCCACAGTGATATTATCAAGATCTTTATCGGTGCATAACATCTCAAATATTTCTCAATCTTTATGTATATCCATGGAAGTAGCAGAATCCATCACACATTTTGATTTATTATTTATCGAATGAGGAACAACATTCTCACTCGCCATAAAAAACCCTCCATCCTCGATCACATATGTAGAGTATGCATCATCAACTTTGTTCTTCTTCTTCATCTTCTAAGAAGACTTTAAATCTTCATTACAGTTTGAACGGAACATATATTTACATATCACTCATTTCACCACAATAATAGCACTCAACAGTGTTCATATATATATTTCTTACTCAGTCGAGATTTACTTTTTTCGTGTGGGTCATTGCGATTACGACTCCTCCCTCTTCAGCATTTTTGACAACAAAAACTGTCTCAACTCTTTTAGAAATAGCATCATTTGTCATAGACATTATCAAATTCATCCACTTTTAATGAGTACAACTCTATCTTCAAATTAAATGGGTTGGTCAACGACTTTGACATGTAGATGCCTGCTAACTTATCCGATATCTCCTTCGGTGTCGACTCATTCTAACATGCTATATCTCACCTTGGGTGCAAGTGCTATATCTCTTCTCGATTTTTTCCCAATATGTATCACCCATCTCTTTTGATTTCTTCTCCTCCAAAACATCATCACCAATAAAAAATCAGCCCATCAAAACCAACAATCAACACACAACCAATATTTTATTTTGTATTTGTCTCCTTTTTAACGTTGAATAAACTCCTCGAACCAAGTTTATTGGACCACACAACACATTCCTAACTCTACATTAGTATGATATTATCTGTTTGGGCCAAGAACTGTTGTTTGTTTTATTTGAAATACTGATGGTAGAATATTTATTTTTCGGCTGGGATTAGTTCAATTTGATTTGGAATCTTTATGTAATTTTACATGAGAAAGTGTAATAAAATCAAAAGAATAAAATATTTTAAATTGCCACATTTTACAAAAGAAATTATTCATTTTTTTTCTTTTTATCAAAAAGTATATTTAATATATTAATAATTTAGTATTAAAAATTTAAAATACATGTATACGAGTTAAACAGTCAATAAGTTGCACATAAACTTTTCATTTACAAAATATTGTTTTGATGTTTGTTATTTTTTTCAAATTATAAAATTAATTATATGTAACTTTTAAGAAATTTATTAAAACTATTATAATATATCCCTGCTAATCCACCAATTCATACTATATAAATAAGTCTAGAATTTATATATCCCATTCATTTTTTGTGTGGAGCCATGATTAAAGGATAACTCGAGGTGGCTTGGTTTAAATTTGTTGTTCCAAATTTGTTTCAGCATTTTTCTAGCCGATTCTCAGTTTGTTTCGGCCTTTTTCGGACCCATTTTTGGGTCAGATTATTGGATCAATAAATTTTACAGAAGCATAGATTTTAAAGAAATGTGAATCATGCATCATTCTGTACGTATCATACAAGCGATTAATTTTAATAAATACACACATAAAAATCTTTTTTTAGACTATAAATAAGGTTTATTCATTGTATAAAAAGTTCGAGTTCTTGATTCAAATTTGATACGATCAATTCGATAAATTATATATAATATTATGCTCAAATCTTAAATAATTGTATATATATTCTAATATTGCTCACTAGGAGAATAGGGGGAACTTTACAGTTGTAGATGAAAAAAGAAGACAAAGCAGGTCATCCATCTGCAGTTAAATAAATCTGAAAAATGTTCGATCACTGGTGTGCAGTAGCCGTACAGTAGTATGTAAATAACTGTTCATGCATGAATTAGGGGGTGTTTGGGGGAATTTTTTTCTAGAATAAGTCAACTTATTTTAAGACAAAGTTAGAGATTCCTAACTTTTTTCTGAAAAAAGTTAACTTTTTTTTGCAACTTATATAATCTCAAATATACATTAAATACTTGTATAAAAAACATTTATCAAAATATGAAATTTTTACCCGAAAATAAGTCAAAAGGACTTATTTTTAAACCAGGCCAAACAGGCCATAGATATATGTACTGTATAAGCAGTACTCCTTTTACAGTAGTTAACACCCACGTAAAAAAACATATATAATATATGTATGAAGGGTCATATTCCCTTACAAGCATTGTTACATCTATCTTTTTTGTGAATTCATGGTCACGTTTATGTCTAGGATTTTTTGTTTACCACAGACAAAAACGCGGATGGACCTGTTGTGAGCAGCCGTCATGTATGAAAAGAGTTCAAATCCTCTATACACCAAAAATGGTGTGCCACACTGTGCAGTAGCCCTACAGTAGTATATAAATAACTGTTGAAGCATGAATAGAGATATATATACTGTACAGGCAGTACTCCTTTTACATTAGATAATACCCAGCTAAATATCATATATAATATATGTATGAAGGGTCCTATTTCCTAACAAGTATTGTTACAACTTTCTTTTTTGTGAATTCAAGGTCACGTCATCTATGCGCACTTGTTACCGTATTTCTAGGATTTTTTGTTTTTCACAAAGAAAAATGTGGATGGCCTGTTGTGACCAGCTGTCATGTATGAAAAGAGTTTAAATCCTCTGCACCATTTTTGGTGTGTCACACTGTATTCCATTTTTTTATTAGTTATACAGGTCAGGTAAAGTTTCATTATCCATTTTTTTAATAAATAATTAAATTTTACCTAACTTAGATAACTAATAAAAAAAAGTGAAACACAATATGACACACCAAAAATGGTGTAGAGGATCTTTACTCGTATGAAAAGTACCATCTCCATCAGAACCAATGATCATATTTATTATTAGTTGATTGTTTTTTATAACAGAGAATATTGATACTTGATTTTTTATGTGAATCCACTTACCCCCTTCCGCTATAAAAACGCCCAGTGATAAATTCTCGAATTTTGATGGCTGACAGCAATCTCGGCCAATGTAGTAATGTACACATACATATGATAGATGAGTTAGACGTGCAAAAGAAGCAAAGCCCAGGTGGGAGCAAATTGCAGATGAATGGATCCTAAAGACGTGAAAGGACATACTACAGATTACAGAGAGATACATATTGGCAGCTTCAGTGTAATAAAAGAAAAGCAAGAAATTGTCCCCGCGCAGGCCACCACCAATACCAATTTTTTATCTTTGCAATCAATAGCAAATCATGCGTACTACGTTATATGTTATTTAAACTGAATTTTTGAAAGTGGTACAAAATACCACCAATGGCGATCCAACCAATTGTTTTTATTAAAAATGTTATTAGAAATGGCTAATAACACGGGAAGAAGTGGAAAAAAATAAACTAACCACCATAGGAAATGATGAATAATTAACAAATTTTTTGCGTGTATTCATTTAACACTTTATTTACGTCATATAATTTTGAAGATTTTGAACAAAATTATATAATTTATTTTTAAATATAAAAAATATGTAGTGTATATAAAAATTAAATAACAATTATATGTTTGAATATTACTTATATATATAAAATTATATGATAATATATTTATTTAGAGGACTTAATTTTATCTGTTAGAAATTTTAATTTCCAAAATCTTCCTTTATATATTATATTAAACTTAATATTTTTTTTATTTTAATCGCCATAAATAAATAAAGCTCAATTTATCTATACTAATGTAAATTCAAGTCATCAATATGTAAATTCAACTCAATACTATATATATATATATATATATATATATATATATATATATATATATATATATATATATATATCTGTGTGTGTGAATGAATGACAAGAAGTACATAGTAAATACAATACGGCCGGATATAATGAGTTTCTCGGGTATTCATAAGTTTATAATTTAACAAAAGGTATGCAAACATGTAATCAAAAATTTAGATAATAAAATCTAAAGATGGAGAAGAGAACACCCAAAAAAAAAAACATAAAAAACAAATACTTACTTGGATCCCGCTTTATTTGATGTTGGTAAACTCTAAACCATAAATTAGTTTATCCGAGTAGAGTAGAGGCGGTACACCTAAATTCCAAATGAAAAGAAAGAAAAGATGAGTTTCAATTAATTCAATTATTTTCTAAAAAGCTTACGCTATATATAAACTACATATAAAAATCCCGAACACTATTACCAACCACAAGAAATTAATTGAGCGAAAATAGAACTAGTATACTTTTTACCTGAAAATAAAAAATTATCTAACCGGAGAACCTTTGATTAGACACTTAACCATTTATAAAATTGGAGTATTCATATCCTTTTATAATCAATCCATCGACCATACCTATATTTTATTATTATTTTCGAGGTGCTAATTTACATTATTTGATAAGATGTAATTTACAACAGACACATATTTAATATAGATTATCGAATTCATGCATGAATTTTTACATTAAAACTTTGAAATTTTTAATTTTATTAAACAAAATTTGAAAAAATTGCCATAATTTTTACTATATCGATAAGGAAAATCTTTTTTAATAATGTAAGGTATTTTTATTGTGTAGTCCTTTTAGAAAAATAATAAAAATAATTCTACCGCCTACTAATTATTATATATTAATTTTTTCAAAACCTTATTATATATTAATTCTAACTAATTGTCGTTGACCCCTTAATTTATATTTTTGCTCCTTTTAGGTTTAAATTTTTTATATTTATACTATTGTTGTTTCGAATAACTTTTATTCACTTCTACATCAAAAATTACATTACCCGTAAAAATGGGTATGAGTTGCACATTTAACAGCAAATACATATACTACTAGACTACTAACCGAAGATTACACTAGTATATTTAACAAGTCATTTAACTGAAATAAATCAAAACAACAAAGCCTATTTACCTACTTAACTTACAAATTAATTGAGTCATGTACCATATTTGCATTTCCAATTCCTATGGAGTGAATGTACTTTTGTACATTATAAATGTATAAATTATAAATAAACTTATTTTGGAAAAATAATTATAAATAAATAAATTAATATAATATTATTAATTTAAATTTTAATGCCCTATATTGCAACTGCTTATAGCCGGGTATGTAACACCTTGTTTTAATCTGCAATCATGGCTTAGTTTTCCTATTTTTTCTCTTCTTTAATGGCCATAAATAAATAAAGCTCAATTTAACTATACTAATGTAAATTCAAGCGTCAATATGTAAATTCAACTCAATACTATATTTGAAATGGAAGGGAGCCGGTAAAAAAATTCAAAACAATATGTAATAATAAAAATGTGAAACGCTACATATATATGAACAGAAGAGTTTCTTTTTCTTCTTTTTTTGAAATGACAGTAGGGTTTCTGTTGGTAAAATTTGTGATATATATCTACTAATCCACGGGTTGGAACCAATTATAATAATCTTGAGTATTGAACAATGAAAACAAAACCAAAACGAATAAATAAGAACAAGAAAAATAAACAATTTAAGGTGGTTAGTAATTTTTTATTGATATCTCACAATTGTGTTGCGTTAGGATTTTACAATTATAAGAGAATATTTATAAGATAAGAAACCGGTCTAATTCAAATCATAACTCGAATATGAAAATCTCGTTTTAAGGGTGTTGAATATTCCTTTCATGACCTTCAAAGTTTGTGCATAGACTCCACAAAAACCTAACAATCTCTCACTTGGAATCTCACCACATCTTCACTTCACTCTTATAAATCTAGTAACCTCTAATACTTCAATCAATAATTCTAATTAGTCCATCGCATCCTCATCAATCAATTCTGAAGGCTAGTTGAAGCTATGTAAAGCTTCAACTTTTCACCGGTAACCACCTTAGTCAACATATATATCTGCGCGATTCTTTGAATCATTTATTTTTTTAAGGAAAAATTAAGTACAATTTCTAATCAACTCTCTTATAAAGTGATATCTCAGCTGTATATGCTTTGTCCTAGCATGAAATACGGGATTCTTCATAAGATGAATGGCACTTGACTGTCGTTATATAAAGCACTGTCTGCATGTTTCTTGCCCAACTCCTCAAGAAAATTCTTGAACCAAGTCATCTCCTTGCCAGAATTAGAGATAACCATATATTCTGCTTTTATGGTTGAAAGAGCAACACTCTTTTGAAGTCGAGACATCCAACTAACTATCGTGGCACCCAAGGTAAAAATATATCCCGTAGTACTCGTTCTTATAACCAAACATCTACCCAAATCTGCATCAGAGAACCCTTCCAAGATAACATCTTTTTTATTGAACATAATACAGTATTGGATGTACCTTTCAAGAAGTGTAACAACCACTTGATTGCATCTCAATGCTCCCGTCCCGGATTAGACATGAACCTGCTAACAACTCTAACTGCACGAGCAATGTCTGGCCTTGTACACACCATAACATACATCAAACTACCAACTGCAGATTCATATAGAACTTTAGCCATATTTTTCTTGTCTTCATCCATTTTAGGTGATTGCTTCTTCATGAGATTGAAGTAAATAGGCAACGGTGTACTTCTGGTCTTCGCATCTTGAACACTGAACTTCTCTAGCAATTTTCTAATATTCTTTTCTTGAGAAATTTTCAAAGTACCTTCAGATATATCCCTCACGATGCTCATATTAAATATTTATTTTGCTTCACCTATATCCTTCTTCTCAAACTCCTCATACATCTGTCTCTTTAGCCTGTCGATTTTCCTCATATTTTATCTTGCTATCAACATATCATCAACATACAATAATAATATGATATAAGACGAATCAAACTATTTAAAGTTACAACAATGATTCATACCATTCCTCGTGTACCCATTCTTCATCATAAAGCTGTCAAATTTCAAGTACCATTGTCTTGGTGCTTGCATCAAACCCTACAAGCTTTTTATAAGCTTGTAAACAAGGTTTTCTTTCCCAGCTACCTGAAATCCTTCTGACTCTACGATGTAGATGTCTTCCTCAAGATCCTCATGTAAGAACGCAGTCTTAACATCTAGTTGCTTTAGATGTAACTCATCTGCAGCCACAATACTTAGCACAATTCTAATAGTAGTCATCTTAACAACCGGAGAAAATATATCATTATATTCAATACCCTTTTTCTATTGATAACCCTTGACTACTAACCTTGCTTTGTACCTCTTGCTACCATCATGTTCTTCTTTGATCCAGAACACCCACTTATTCTGTAAAGCCTTTTTTCCTGCTGGTAATTCTGTTAAAGACTAAGTCTCATTCTTTTCAAGAGAATTCATCTCTTCTTCCATGGTTGATTTTCAACCGAACTGAATCATCCACTTGAACTATCTCTGAATAAAACTGAGGCTCTCCGTCCTAGGTCAATAACATATAATATGATGAAGGTAAAAATCTTCTCACTACGCCATAGATGGCCTGATGCAACACTGCCATTCTGTTACATTTGACCCATTTTACGTTGCATTAGGCCTAATGCAACGCGATTTTGCCATTGCATCTGCGAGCGCTGCATTTGCTATCTAATGCAACGCTTTAGTTTTCAAATGTAACAGTAGGAAAAGTGTTGCATTAAGGCCCTAATGCAACGCTTTATTGGCCAAATGTAACAGTGAATTGTGTTGCATTAGTTTTCAAAAAAATTGATTAAATGGGGTCAAAAGGTGGGACCCACAACTGCCATGTCAGCAACCGGGCCCCAACATCCATGTCAGCAGTGCACGTCAGCAGTGCCACGTCATCAGTGGGCCCCACTCAGCAGTGACACATCAGAATTGCCATGTCAGCAGTAGGGCCCACATGCCATGTCAGCAGTGGAGCCCAACAGTGCCACGTCAGCAGTGGGGCCCAACAGTGCCACGTCAGCAGTGGGGCCTACATGCCACGTCAGCAGTGGGGCCCACATGCCTCGTCAGCAGTGGGTCACACAAGTGCCACGTCAATCGTGGGTCCCACCTAAACTAATGCAACACTACCATGCTATAATGCAACGACAAAATTTACAATTGTAACATTATATTTTTTTTTGGCAATACTATTTATATATAATGCAACAATGATAAAAGTCAAATGCAACACTTTTCATAAATTTTTCGAAATAGCCTTCTAGTACATACGCCAATCACATCAACAACCAACCAAGGTAGATAATACAATACAGAGGATTAACTATTCTAACAACTCTCTTTAACAGATCTGCCCATGATATAGCAAACTACCAAAATAATAGAAATACGACCAAGTCTAACTTTAAATGTACCAAATCTAACTTGCACCAATTTACGAAGTTTAAATACTAAGGATAGTTACATAATTAGAATCCTAGGAAGTAGCGCCACCTTAAGTCACATGAGTATCGTTGTCATCTTGATCATTTGAGACGGAAGCACACTAGTCACCATGCAAGGAAAGCAGGGACTTCGAAGAAATCATCCAATTCTGCAAAAGGAGAGAACAAGCACTTTTCAATTCCATAACAGAAGTTCAAAATTAAAGCTCTTTTATCATAATACAATATAATGATATAAGTTTAGCTTGTAAGTTTGTGATCATAAATTCTTTCCAGATTCAAGTTTCAATTAACATAATTTGATCTAGTCTAAAATGGCGCCAACTATCTGACTTTTATATATAGTACCATTGTGGTTTCATCATAATTATTATAGCTACTAGNTAAATTTTCTTACCTCGGCCTCTGGAGTAATTGGAATATTCTCATAAACATTCCTCGAACCCCCACTATTTCCTGCAAGATCTTCTTTTGTAATATGTTCGAGCACTAGTTTCTCTTTCTCACGTTGTTCTTGTATAAGATCAGAATCGACTTCAAGGTTATCCTTGTACAATGCATTTTCATTAAAAGTAACATCTCTACTTCTAACATCCTTCTTCGTTAGTTCATCCTAGAAACGATAACCCATATCATCTGAGTCATAATCAATGAAGATACACTTCTTTGCTTTTGGATCAAGCTTGTCCCTGTCAGAATCTTTAATATGCACATATGAAACATAACTAAAAATTCACAACTGCGAAAGATTTACCTCCTTTTTCTGCAATTCTTCTTCAGGAATCTTGAATCTCAAAGGAACTGAAGGTCTTTTATTTAAGAGATATGTTGTTGTGCTAACTGCATCTGCCCAAAAAATCTTTGGAGGCTGTTAAGAAAGTCTAAAGGGCGATGAACCATCCAAAGATGATAAACTACCAGGGAAGAGAAATCTATTAATCCAGAGGTTTCATTGACCTGAAAGCTTCCATTATATGAATGCTTGAACCTATTTTAGAGAGGTACCAAAAGGCTAATAAAGCTGAGAATTCATATGGGAGGTCTTAGCATGTTGTAGCTAGTTTCTAGAAAATAGGTTCTAGGTTCCACTGGACAGGTTCCAGGACATAGCTTCCAGAACACATATTTGGCACCTCCTGGAAGGATAGTTCTGCCTAAACTGTTTTACCTAATTTTTAGGAGATGATCTCTCCAAGATTGCAGGATATAATTATCATGATATTCATATCTAATTAAGGATAATTATCATTAAAATACATATGTGTAACTGATTATTCATTATGAAAGAGCTTCCAAGGAGTCTTATCTATCATGTTTAGACTCTTCTTTCTGCTCAACCACTTCGAGATAGACATTCAAACAAAGGAGGAATCTTATCAAAACACAGATCACTCATCAACAGAGTCACGAATACCTAGAACTACATATGCAC
The DNA here is from genome assembly GCA_008931105.1 of Oenanthe javanica. NCBI lineage: Eukaryota > Viridiplantae > Streptophyta > Magnoliopsida > Apiales > Apiaceae > Oenanthe > Oenanthe javanica. The sequence continues at coordinate 33,664 of QRFB01000482.1, read as the reverse complement.
TTATCCCTATAAATACGGTATGTAGGCAACTGACATGGGGTTCGAAAAATTTTCACACGTAAAGGAGAGCATGTGAAACTCGAATATTCATTGAAATTCTTAGGTACTTGGCATGTGTAACTTGTGCTTTGTAACTAGTTCAGTCCCTTAATCACAAAAACTACCATCCACTTTTTGTGCAAGTTTTGTCAAAAAGTTGTTTCTTGATCTGCTATTCGAGCAAATGGCCTCCATAATGGTGTAACCAAATTCCTCTCACACCACCTGTGAAGTGACATCTTATGTAGCGTGGAATATTTTCCCATATGCTTAATTTTCATCTTATGTATTTATTTTACATTTTTAGTTTTGATTTGTTAATCTTTAATTTTATTTAATTTATAAATGTTATTTTTTATCATAAATAAGAAATTCTTTTATTATTTTTTAGTTGAACTTTGTCATGCTACCTTACATAGTTGAACTTTTTCATATGACCAGCATATAGTATTACGGGGTAAAATACAAGCTGTATATATGGTTATATAAACTATAACCCTTTTTTTTGCCTAAGAAAAGTAAATGTATCATTACATTTTAAAGCAGGTTGGTGGCTTTCTATTTTTCTTTTGGTAGCAAAATTTTATGCATGTTTAAATATTATATTTGTTCAGGTTGCTTAAAGTTTAAATTTATTTTCGTTTAATTTATAAAATAAATATAAATGGTTATTTTTTGATGTTATTTTACATTGAACTTTTGAAAGTTTTTCTAATATTGTTTGCATCTCATAAGCTACCAAATACCTGACTCGGTAATTTAAATACTTACATTATTTTCCCAAGTTCAATTTTAGAGAGAAAGATAAATAAATATAAAGAAAATTTAATACAATTTCAATATCTCTAAAAAAAATTTGCCCCACAAGTTGAGAGATTGGGAGAGAAACAAAAGTTATAATATAAAATTATTAATTATATCATCATATATATATTTACTTTACTTTGTTCCTATATTAAATCTCAAGAACAAAAGAAAGAAAAATATATTTCAATTCCATTCTTTTCTTTTCTTTGAATTTCAATCCTTTATTTTCTTTTATTAACTTCTAGAGATGGAACTTTTATAGTTTTATTAACATCAAAGAAATTTTGTCAAATATTTTTGTTAGCTGAACTCCAATATGTCACTGCAAGGCATTCTGTTGCAGTTCTCTCCATCTTCTCCTTAGAAGATAATCCATTCTGCTACATCTTTTAGACAAGGTATCTCACGCTTTATATCATATTTTCATGCGCTTCAATCGTCCCAAGTCTAATATTTTCATCCCGTTGCGAATGATGTCTTCATTATCTTTGGATGAGTCGAAAGATCCACATTGATGACAGTGTACAACAATATTAGCTAGAAAATCCTTGGAAATGAATTTTGCATCAATTTCCCAAAATCGATGGCACATTTTACCCGATTTNTAAAATGAATAAATAATGAAAAACAAATGCAATCAAATGAAAATTTTGAATATGAACATAAAAAACGAGGGATAACATATGGAAAGGGGGATGATAGTATGTAGTTGGGAGTGGGGAGTGAAGAATTAAGGATAAGGGATGAGAGATGATGCGATATTTATATAGAAATTTGGACCAATGTGAAAAGGTGAATTAGAATCTACAAAATGTGAGAAGCTCCTAGAATTGACGAGAATTATGTAAACGTGAGAAGAATCTTTGTCAAAATTGGGCAAGCCATGATAGATGCTAAGGTGGGCTGCAAAACGGGTTAGCTTTTAATTTTAAAAAGAATGGTTACTAGTTATTGAGCTTACGGTATAATAGAATTTCTCGATACACCACTACATTGAAAAAGTTGAATATATCTTAAAATCTTAAATTTGTAACAAATGATTATGGGAACTTGGTCACTATCATTCATATTTATTTACGGTATATTTAGTCCTAAAGAAGGATAAAATATAGAACAAATGATTATGGGAAGTTAGTCGCTTTCTATATTATTATTTAATTATTAATTGTGTTAATTTATTATTTTCATTTATGTTACATAGAAAAAATTCAATGGAAACCAATTTTTAATTAGAGACCCGGAGATTATATATTTATCACAATCAGAACATTGGTATAAATATATTGTAGAATAATATGTGCAATATTCTACAAGCAGTACATATATATATGGTCTCCAAAATTTTTAATTAAATAGTAGCCTTCATAGGATTCAATCCTGTTATATATGTTTGTGTGTGTGTGTCTATGTTGTACAATATGCGCATATTTATATAGATATGAGGAAGAATTCGCTCTTAAAAGGTTCGTTATCGCATATAAAATATAAATTGGTCCAACATATTAATTTACAAAAAAATGTAATTATTGTAAAAGGAATTCGGAAAAACGCCTTTTATATAATTATTTGCAATCCCATATACCCATCTTTCAGGGTTGACGCTATATTAGCACTTCCCTTGTCGACCTCCTCCTGCAAGGCATCCACACGGTCGTTCAAACGAACACTGGTCTCGCACAAGGCTTGATCCTCAAACTCAAGTTGCGTAAACGATGACTTGGAATCCTCAAGCTCGGTCTTCACACGCTCTAACTCTTTCTTGATCTCAATAATTTGATCCTTATAGGTCTTTATTTCAGCATCAAAAGAGGCCTTGGCGGTTACAATACCTTGCTCTAGTTACTTCTTCACAGAAATCAAGGCGTTTATAGCTCTTTCCAAGTCAGTTGCCTTCTTTTCATCTTGAGAAACTGTAGATCTAGCATCATTCAAACTCTTCTCTATCTGCTCACGTTGAGTCTGAGGATCGTCGGTCTCGTAAGCTTCAATGATCCTCACATAATCACACATGACCTACACAAAGATCAAAGCAGAACTTAAACAAATCATTTCCAGTATAATCATGCAGAGCAAAAGGTACAAGAAAAGAAACACTTACTCGACCAATACGAGCTCGAGCCACACCGGCAACCTTGGCTTGAGAACAACCTACGTACGAGGTGTCATCTTGAGGCAGGCGAAATATCTGAAGTGATTGCAGAGAAGGGTGACTTTCAGCAGACCAACGTTGAGAGGGATCTTCAAGAAGAAGAATGGCGTCATGAGTTAACTTCCTTCTCAGACCTTCTTCTTTTTGACTCACGAATGTCCTCGACACTCTCAACTTGAACAACAGGCTCACCACCTGTATTCTCGGTCATCAGAGGCAAGCTCGCTCAACTAGGCCCGTCGCCACGACCTCCAACCGACTTCTTCAACATTGCATATGCAGCCTTCTTCATCTCTATTTGAACTCCCTTATTCAAAACTCTACGCAAAGAAATTCCACTCACTACAAAAGAGAAAAGAAAAACATAGTATGAGCAAAGCACGAAATAAGGCAGCAAATTTAATAAAGAAAGAAAACTCAAACATGACTCACAGTTACGAGAAACTAAAAATGATGTGTCTTTAAATTTCAAATAACCATATAATGACACAAAAACATGGAAACGATCTAAAAAATCCCGGTCATAAGGCTCTAAATGATTGAAGTATTCCATATTCGCATAAGCGACCTCGCTGAAAGGCTCGAATATCTCGAAGTCAGGCCCATGAAAAAATAGCCACATTTCGTGAAATCCAGCATTAGAAGACTTGGTATACACTAACTTCACCCTTTCAGGCCGTCTATGAAGATATACTAGACCGTCTATATACTTGGCATGGTAGCTTGAGAAAAATAAATGAATATTGGGCTCGATGTCAAGATCTGCACATCAAACAATAATCCCAAAAACTTGCACGAAGGAGTCAGGGGACAATTGGGCTAACTTACAGCCTAGGTGCTCATAAATACAAGAATGGAAGGGATGCATGGGTAATCAAAGACCAAATTTAAAATAAAGCATGGGAATCCCTTGAATCCCGAAATCAAGCATCATCCAAACTCGTTCATTAACTCGAGGAGCTCGATAACTATACCCGTTAGAAAAATCAACACACTTTATTAATAAATCTTTGTCTATAGGAGCAACGGTGTACCTACTAGCATGACAATATGAGGCATTTTACTAAAAAGATCTCAAACTCTAACATATGTCTCCTCAACGATCTTCGTTCTCTACTCTACTGTTCGAGGGCTTAAATCAGGCACAGAAGGTAGTTCGTCTAAGAATTCAAAACCCTTCAAAGCCTCAACACTTATATCAAGAATGTCCAAATGATCAAGATTAAATTCGACTTCATCCTTAATCAAAGGTTTCTTAGAAGGTCGACTACTAGATTCACTCTCATACAACGGTCTCTTTCCACGGTTCCTACCGCTATCTACATCATCATCTCTAGGGAGAGGCGAAAGAACACGGTCACTAATGGTTTCACAAAAGGACGCTCCTAGATTACTAAGGTTCGACAGGGCAATTAATCACTATTACTAGAAGATCACAGTTAAAAGCAACAGATGCAAAGCACAGAGAAGAAAGGAGTAAAGGAACAAGAAGAGATGCGTACATATATGAAGAATAAAGGATGCAGTAGTAGAATGACTTTTGAGTTGACAGTGGCTATGAACGAAACCATCTCTCTTGCAACGGCTCAAGACACAAGAAGGCGTGAGAATTCAAACCGGCAAAAGACAACCGCCAAAACAATAATTACAAAGGTTATGTGTAATACACGAGAAATATTTTTTGAAAACCACAAAAAATACAATGATTACAAATAATTAACTGTAATCTACAAGTCCAAACCCAAAAAGCAGACTCGAGGCCCAAAAGGAAAATTATGACCCAAAGAAGCATATACGAATCTAAAGATCCTATAGAAAAAGGAAGGATGGACAAATGTTGGGTTTTGGCCCACACATCAAATAATAAATATATATTGTACAGAAAGCCCATTTAGCCCATTAAATAGTATTACTTGGGGAGAAAGTCATGTGGACCCCACGACTCCTATGAATAGAACCCTTCTCTCACAAGAAAAAGGGTTGGATAATTAGATAAAAAAATACAAAATATTATCTCCATGTACAAATATCTCTTGACATCAATGAAGTTATCTCTTGTTTATATCTGTACTCATCACAAATCTGTGTGTATACATGCGGGTGAAGTTTTGTGGACAAAGAGACCACAAAATTTAACAAAAAAATTGTTGTTTAAAGTTATTAAATGATAGCAGATGACTAAGATGAGTAGTATGCAACCACAAGCCTTATTGGGCTGACATGCAACACTACTGCACTTCTACCGAATATGGCTCCGATACCGTTTAAATAATTTTAATATTTTAATTTAATAATTTTAATTTATTTTTATTCTTCTGCACATCAATATTTTTCTGTTTATATTTTAAGTGAATAAGATTTACTATGTCTTAAACGCGGATAAGGTTTATGTATTTTCATAAAAAAAATATTATTTAAATATTAAATTCAAAATCTAATTAACGATTAATATTAACTAACTCAGTTTTAACTCGCCAATTACCAAATATATCATATTTCAATTTTAATAATATAAATAAATTATATAGATAGAGAGAAAAGATCAATAACATGTTAAAATATAATATTTATATTATTAATTTTATAAATATTAACCAGTGTAAAAAAATTAATTATAAAAAATCTAAAAACCTAATAAATATGTTACAGCAGAAGACTTCGCCCGCAGATTCACACGATGAATCCAATCTACAAGAACACGAGGAAAAGAACATAGCACATACAAACATCAAATTTTGTGAAGTTTATCATATATATTACATCATTGTATACATTGAAGTTGATCCAGAACATAACATATTATTCAACATGCAACACTCCACACTTACACCTGTCTCTAATTCTCCACGTGTCAACACTTTCATCACTTTAAATAACCCTCTACACATACAACATGTCCCATCACTTGATAATATTTCTAAACAATACACAAAACAAAGGGGGTTTTATTTAATTATAATGGCTGATCAATCTAGCTATCCCCAAGCTAACTATCCCCACGGTGCAGAACAGCACAAAGGCAGCAGCAGTGGCATGATGAAGAACGTCTCAAGCTCACAAGTCATGGCTGTGGTCACTCTGTTTCCTCTGGGTGGCCTTCTGCTTCTGTTTGCAGGCATCACTCTTACAGGGACCTTGATAGGCCTGGCTGTCGCGACACCGCTTTTCGTGATCTTCAGCCCTGTTTTGGTCCCGGCTGTGCTGACTATAGGCTTGGCAGTTACAGGGTTCTTGACATCAGGAGCTTTTGGGATTACTGCCCTGTCTTCACTGTCTTGGATTGTTAACTATCTTCGTCAGGCGGGGAGTGGCTCTGGCTGTGATCCTGTCGAGATGGCGAAGCAGCGGGTGCAGGGTACTGCTGGACATATTGGTCAGAAGGCTAGAGATGTGGGACAGAAGACTCAGGAAAGTGCTGGCAGGGCTTGAAGTGGTTTGGATATGTGTTGATGTTTGTGGGATGTTTTCTGTGTTTTAGGTGGTGTGTTCTCTGTGTGTGTGTGTGTGTGTGTTTTGGGATGTTTCATTTGAGATTAAGTAGATTGATGTAATAAAATTTTGGATTGTGATGGTGAGATGAAATTGTGCTACATGTAGGTATAGAGTAGTCTGGTCTATTTGTACATGATTTCTGTCCCTCATGGTCTTTGTTACTTTTATTTATTTTCATGTTTATGTTTCATTTGTAATATATGAAAACAATTATATTAAAAAATTCTGAATATTGTCTCTTTCATTTAGTTTATTTAATAAATAATTGGTATAAATTAATTTTTCTGGATATTTTTATTATAAATTATTATATTAATTTATAAGTTAGAACATAGTTGTACGTTATATTTGTATATTCTTATGTACTAGCCAGGACGACGTGCTAGCTATTGGAGTTTTAAGGTAAGGGATGGTAACCGTCTAACGGATCGGCTTGGGCAAAATCATTTAAATCTTATATCCGGAAAAAATCTAAATTTAAAATTCAAACTCGATTAAAACTGGTTTAGATGGATTTCAGATCGGATTATTCAAAATTTGAAACTCGATTTGATGATTTTCGGATGGGATTCGTGTTATTCAAAATTAAATTCGGTTTTGATAGGGGTTATTCAAGACTTGAAAATTATATGGTAAAATAATTTCAAATTTTCTTCTTTTTATTCAATTTTGAAGGGATAAAACTTGATTATTTTACAAGATCACAATTTTTTATATAACAAATATCTAATCAATAACAAAGAAAAATAATATTATAAGGAACTCTCCCTATTATTTTAATAATTATAATAAAGGTAATTCAAATATTTTTTTATAATAATATATTAACATATATGTTAACGTTATAAATAAATTTTGAAATTTAGATTCGAATTCAAAAATCTAAACCTGAAATTTGAATTCGAAAATTTAATAAAAAACTAATTTTTAAACAAGAGATTTTTGTTATCATATGTAAAAAAATAGAAAGAAATTAATAATAAAATAAATTATCATATAAAATTAAATATTTAAGTTATTTAAAATAAATAATATATAATTTATTAATAGTACCGAACTATAAACTAGTATTAATACATCAAATAAAACGATGTCATTTGAAAATATTTTTTAAACACAATTTAGGATTTTTAGCCAGAGTTAGGGGTACAAAATTGGTATAAAAAATTTGTCCCATGTCATGTTTCAATTTAGAAAATTTTAATTGATGAGATTTTTGTAAATAAATCTCGATCCATTAAATTAAATAAAATTATAATCGATCACATTAATTTTACTGCGCTGAATTACAGAAATTGAGAAACCACGATTTCTTGAATCCAGATTCAACTGATCGGTGATCGACTGGTAAACTCTCTCAATTCTTTTGATTCAATCTCTCACATTCCAACATTAATTTCAACACATCACTCGCAAATATTCTAACAAATTGCAATTTACACATTCAAACTTTGTACGCGTGTGCATATAGTTGCAATTAGAATATTGGGCTTGAATATTTTGTCCTTTAAGTTGGGCCCAAATGACAAGACTGGAGGAGATGATGGGCCTTCATATAGATCCTAGGTATCATGCACTTTGTATTATCGTATACTTAGAAATAAAAATTCGTGTCCACTTCAATTATTACTAAATTTTATTAAACATAATCTATACGTCATAATTTACAATTTTATTAGAAATAATTTATATTATAATTTCTCTCTCAAAAAACTTTCCAAATACTACCTATTTCATTTTGATTGATCTTAAAACTAATTAATGAGATGCACCGCTCTGCATTCAAATCAATCATATCAATTAAAATTTTTTATTTTACCATATTTATCATGTCACCTTGTTTCAAAGAAATTTTAAAAAAAATATGTTTGGTTCCTAATATTACTCATAAAAAAACATAACACTGTATTATTTATATACCTGGAAATCCAAACACGATTAATTAGCAGTAGAAAAAGAACAAACAATAAAGTGAAGGAATATATAATACTATAATTTCCACTGGGTGAACTTGGCGAAGAACTGAGTAAAAATTGGGCAAGAATGGTGGGATTGAGTATCTCAAGGCAAGTGGAAAAAGTAAACGGTAAAGAAATAAGTTACAGTGAGTTTGCAGAAAAGTACATGAAAAACAACCAACCAGTTGTATTAACAGGCCTTATGGATGATTGGAGAGCTTCTAAAGATTGGGTTTTTCCTCATGATGCTCCCAATCTCACCTTCTTGTCTTCCTCTTTTGGCAGTTCCCGTGTTCAGGTTTCTTTTCGTATCGAAAATCTCAAAATTTATCGTATTAGTTATTCGATGGCCATGTTTAAGGACTCGGTTTTATGAGAACCGGTAACTATTTTAAATCATGAAATTTATTTAATTTAGCCATTTAGGGTATTTTTAAAGATATGTGAAACTAATAGTTTGAGCTTTTAGTGGAGATGTGTTATATTCAAGTTCTCGGTTTGGTTTCAAGGTTTTAGGAAAGTTGATAACTTAAATTTGTGTCTGAAGCTAATTTTTACTAGGAAAATACCGAAATTTATCTAATTTAGCGGTTTAAGTTACTTTTAAAGATATATGATACATTTAGTTCTTGGCTTGGCGTTTTAAGGTTTTAAGGGAGCTAGTAGTAATGTAACTTTTTTATTGTTTATTCAAAATTGTTTACTTACGCAAAAAATACCCAAATTCAGAGATATAACCCAAAATACCGATGCTTCATGACATGTTTGATTGAAAATCATTATGTATGACTTGTAGGTTGCTGACTGTGCTACAAGAGAGTTCACTGATCAGAAGAGGATGGAGATGTCCGTTTCAGAGTTTATTTGTGAGTGGCCTAACGGTACTAAAAAAGAATGTGAAAATGATTCGAAACCCTTGCTATATTTAAAGGACTGGCACTTTGTGAAGGTACAATTTGAAACAGTTATAGAGATTCACAGACTCACAGTCCTTCGAACTTTGTGGCACTTGTTATGTAAATCTATACATTTACAGAATGTACATATTTGTCCGAAAATATTCCTCTGTTAGCTAGTGATCTTAAGTTTTGTAAAATCTTTCCAAATCGGAATAAGAAACAAGTCTGAAAATTTGAACAATAATTTCTTTTTGGCAACACTTTTTCAATTCTGTATAGTGTAGACAAAATATGCAGTCTGTAATCTACAACTAGTTTGTATTATCACAACCATGCATATCCTTCCAAACCCTTATTCTCACACATGACATCCTAGATTAATTCAAGTTCTCTGATTTTAAATCATCCATTTTACCTTCACAAATGAGCTAATCCAATGTTGAGCGGCATCTCAATTTAATTACTTTTTAAACATGTAGTGCATAATGCACCGCATTCAAGTTGCATATGTTCAAAATTATTAAAAATCGGATTCGGATCCGGATATTATCTGTATCCGGATAGTATCCGTCGGATCCGGCTTCAGATATTAACCTTTAAAAATTTTCGGATTCGGATTTTCGGATTCCGATTCGGATACGGACAGATTATCCGTTTGACAGGCCTAGCCTTAAACAAAATTCCCAAAATATCAAAGAAATCCATAAACAACGTGAAAATTAATTTTACTACGCTGAATTACCGAAATTGAGAAACCACGATTTCTTGAATCCAGATTCAACTGATCGGTGATCGACTGGTAAACTCTCTCAATTCTTTTGATTCAATCTCTCACATTCCAACATTAATTTCAACACATCACACGCAAATATTCGAACAAATTGCAATTTACACATTCAAACTTTGTACGCATGTGCATATAGTTGCGTTCACATGCATGCAAACTAAATATTGTGAGCGAATTCTTAATAAATTGTTTATGTTTTATAGAATGTATTCTAGGCTATGATTTTATTATGACTTTAGTTTTTATTTAGTGAATAATGTTTATCTATATAAAGAATTTTGTAATTTTACATGGTTTGCAGTTGAATTTTGTTCGGTTCTCCGGAAAGCTTAACGTGTTAGGATGAGTGTTTGTCAGCATCTTATATTATTCTAACAAATTGGCATATGGTTTGGAGCTCAATTTGATAATGTCAATGTATATATAAGCAAATGTATGATCGTAAAATATTGATGTGGTGCTTCTAATCATCTTCAATTCCAGAATCAAAGTAGTTTAATGGCAGGTGCCACGTCGGCACTATTTATAATGGACATTAAAGGAAACAGCCTGCTTTGTCGCGATTATCGAGGTGATATCTCTTCTCTTCAGGCTGAGCAGTCTTCTCTAAGCTTCTCGACGAAGAGGTACCAGTGTTTTAAATTAAGTTTTTATAGTGCTCCCTAAGCAAGTTCATTACAATATTCTTGTTAAGCGAACAAAATTGTGAGTACTCCATACTCCTAAATATGGAGCATTTTAGTTTGGTCATACTAATTTAATTTAATTTGTTCAAAGGGTGATATAGATGCTCATGGTCCAGTTGCATATGAAAATGGTGTGGCATACATGTTTATATCGCACAATAATATTTATTTGATGACAGCCGCAAGGCAGAACTGCAATGCTGCCAGCCTCCACCTCTTTCTGCACCGCCTAGTAGATGTAAGCATTCCCTGTACATTATATGCATCATTTTGATAAGAACAGAGTAAATATATTTTGTTGTTGTCTATCTTTCTATGCAGGTCTTTACATATTACTTCGAAGAGTTGGAAGAGGAATCCCTAAGAGATAACTTTGTTGATGTGGTAAGATGTGTAATTACTGTTTGGTTAAATTTAAAATTTAGTACTTTAGCTTTCTTAAGTGGGTTCCTCTGTTATTCTGCAGTATGAATTACTTGATGAAATGATGGACTTCGGTTACCCTCAATATACAGAAGCCAATATTCTTAGTGAGTTTAGTAAGACTGATGCATATAGGATGGAACTAACACAACGGCCTCCTATGGCGGTAACAAATGCAGTTTCATGGCATAGTGAAGGGATTTTTTACAAGAAAAATGAAGTATGTGCCTCGTATATTTATGTTATTGCAACTTAAGGGGTAGAAGTTCCATCTTATGTCCTTTGCTGTTAACCAGGTATTCTTGGATGTTGTGGAACATATAAATCTATTAGTAAATAGCAGTGGCCAAATACTCCGATCGGATGTTGTTGGGGCATGAAAAATGAGAACTTACTTGAGGTATGTTAAGTATGTTTATTTCCATTTTACATAACTCAATCAGAAGTCAATGATTATAATTAAGCAATTTAATAATTAGTTTTCACTGCAAGGATGGTCAATCTTGATGCATATTGCAGAATACTGAGGATTCAGACTTGGACAAAAAATAATCTCTTCTTTTCAATCAATTTTGACATTTTTAGTTGAGTGATTGTTCATCTAATCAACATTAGCTACTGTACCTTATTTACTATTACATACAATCCCTCCTCCAACCAATTTCATAGGTATCGGTGAATAATTTCAGTGATGAATATAGAAAAATAGTAATTTGCAGACAAAATCTGCATCACAATTCAATACAAGTGATTTATTGAGCTTATTGCACAGTTCTATATTATGTCATTTACACTCGACTCAAATACTTTTAGGGGGAGTTTCGAAGGCCTATTATTAATCTGTATTGGATGAACATTTTATAGTACCTATTTGATTACAAAAATATTCTTCATGCTGGGGTGCAACTAGCAAATTTCTTCTTTTTAGCAATTGGCAAGTTGCATTCCCTAGAAATTAGCATTTGGTTAAAGTGTATACTTGTTTTCAAGATATGCAAATGACCACTGTAAGTTTGAGAAGCATAGCAATTCACCCAGAAATTCACATCCACTCTTCTCAAACTTACAGTGGCAATCTGCATGTTTTGGAAACAAGTATACACTTTTGCCAAATGATTTCTGGGGATGCAACTTGCCAATTACTCTAATATGAGTAAATTTTAATGCGTTAACCTATTTGAGATTTGTCATATTGTTAGCATGACTGACCTTAATGTGAATTGATTACATAACTTGGTCTGGTTTATTATCAACTTGATGGTTGTCTTACTACCCTTTCCGTACGTAATTTATAACCACATCGGGGATGCACATCCTTTGGCTTCACATTAACTACTATAGTTCTCTGTCAGCCTCTTTGTAGATTATATTATATAGATGAATCTTGAATCTACGCATACTTTCTAGGCATCTTAATTTTGGGGATATATAAAATTATTATGTTGCATCGAAGGGTTCTACCAGAACTCAGATTACATCAAGTGTATGTATTTATGCTTTTATTTGTTAACCATTAAGAACTGATCAAACATAGTCTACTGTTATAGTGGTATGCCCGAGTGCATGCTTGGCCTCAATGATAGAGTTCTGTTGGAAGCTCAAGGAAAATCGATAAAAGGAAGGGCCATTGATCAGGATGATATAAAATTTCACCAGTAAGTGTGCATGCTATTCAGCATGCTATCTGCGTAAGATTTAAAGTTCTAATTTACGGTTAGGTGTGTACATCTGGCTCGGTTCGAAAGTGACGGCACTATATCTTTTATACCCCCAGATGGATCATTTGATCTGATGACTTATAGACTCAGCATTAAGGTACACATCTTTGTGCATCATCCTATGTAGTACAACTATGTTACACTCTGATCTTGGTGTAATTAACAAGGACTAGCACTATGCAATAACTATATTTAGGTACCATAGGAACTGATATCACTTGCATTATCCCCTTCTTCCATTTAATCTACTTACCTTTCTCCTCTTCTAAACCGCTCTCAGGTGAAACCTCTCATTTGGGTGGAAGCTCGAGTTGAAAGGCATGAAGGNAAACACTAACAGAGATCCTGGTGAAAGCCCGCAGCCAGTTCAGAGAGCGTAGGTATATATTTGTATATGCATAGTTGGGGAAGTGAAGATATACAACTATAGCATAAGCATACCTATACCTGTACAAATAAATAAGAACTGGGCTTGATAATTCATATGAAGTACTTCCTGAAAATACGAAATACTCTTTATAGTTGAGTGATAGTCGAAGTTATTCTGCAATGGGTTATTTCTGTCCTAATAAAATTATAAATTAGTAAACAGAGATGGATGAGGTAGTATTATTCATGGCACTATTAATTTATACAAAATACTGCTGTCATAGTGCTATGCAGTATCAACTATAGTAACAAGGTATCTTTAGAAAGCCACTGGATTCTAGTGCTCCAAATATTAGTATTGTCCTAAATTAGTTATTATTGTTTTTGTTCAAGTTTGCATCTTCTTTTGCAACAGCTCTGCGACTAATGTTGTAATTGAGGTGCCTACACCATATGATGCAACAAATCCTCAAATCAGGACATCGATGGGGTCTGCAAAGTATGCTCCAGAGAAAGATGCGATTCTGTGGAAGATAAAATCTTTTCTGGGTAACAAGGTTGGCCATTTACAAAATAAGGGCAGTAGTCTTGTTCATTTGAAAATATGTTTTTTATTTCTAACTTTTTTGTTCTAATGTGTTTAGGAATGTATGTTAGGCGCAGTATTTAAACTTCCAAGTCTAACTGCTGAAGAGGAATCTGTGGATAGAAAAGCTCCTATCAGCTTGACGTTTGAGATACCATATTTCACTGTCTCAGGAATTCAGGTATGTGTATCATGATGTTTTTTTTTTGCAAAAGTTTCTTCATCCTGGTGAAACTCTCACAGTTCTTCCATGTTTCCCTAAAATCAATTTGTTGAATATTTTAGGTTCAACAGAGGAGCTTTCTTACTATTAACATGAAATTGTGCATCCTTGACATTTCCAATTTCATCTTTTACCTATATAGACGTGTCAGTATTTTGCAGGTTCGTCATCTTAAAGTCATAGAGAAAAGTGGATACCAACCTCTTCCATGGGTGAGATACATCACTATGGCTGGGGAATATGAATTAAGACTAATCTGACTACCACCTCATCCAGATAATTTTCAAATGTTATATTTGGTTCACAACTTCATCTAATAATGCGGATTGTGTTGCTACTTCCTGCTTTCTACCAGGTGACACGAGTTTATTCATGTAAAATTAGGAAATTTCATTACTGCTTGGATTTTTACATCTTTGCAGATTGTTTTCTCTTAGCCATAAGTCCCTTGACCCTCTCGCTTTGTGTAAATGGTGAACTTGTATTTAACTGTGTCTGCATCTGACTAATCTATATTTTATAGTCAAATGGAACCGCTCCCTTAAGAGCGTAATGTACTTACTTTCTATGATTTTTCTTGTCACTTCACTTGAATAGAGAACCAAGATCCAAATATACAAGTAACCTGTTTCTAATCACATTCTTCTAGGAGTATATCAACTTAAAATCTAGATGTTAACCTAAAATAATTTAGGCACTACTAGGACTGCATCAGTTATCTAAACAGAGTAGTGGATCGAGTGATAATGTGGCATTCTATGTTGCTTTGAAATAGTGAATATACACCCATCCTTGTGGGCTTTGCACAGTTTTTAGAAGAGTAGCTTTTTGCAATCTTCACTACAAGGATGCAAGAGCAGTTAGATTTATCCACCATTTCGCACTCATGTATAGCATGTGAGTTTCACAATTAGGGGACATAATACGAGCTTTCAAAGTTATGGGGAGAGTATGCAAACTTTAGACAATGAATTTTTCACTCTATTTTACAGCTACTCTAAGTTCCTTGCAACTCGTTATCATGACGTAACTGTTCTCGAAAAAAATTTGGTTTTCTTTATCATTGCTAATAGAATCATAGCCATCAGACACAATATGCAAAATCATTGATGCTCAAAGCTGTGAATCTTCATAACTATTTCTTGATTTTTAACTAGAGCCCACTTACAATATGATGACTGACAAGATATCAGCTATGAACATATTCATTATTTGGTCCGGTCCTTGACATATGTTTGCTGCAGCATACCTTAGCTGTTAGTAAGTGCGGTAAGGTATAACACTTGTTTTTATGTGAATACAGGGTCGGTTATCCTTACCGCGCTTAGGATTAGAGTTTTAATGTATTTTAGTGTATTTATGCCCTTTTAGTACGAACAAATACATGTATTAAATAGCTCACTAAACTATTTTTGTAGAATCTTAGTGAAGTTGCATCTCTGGACAGAACAAGCTTTTAGATTAGTGTGCAGCGTTTTTAACATAGATGTAAGTAAGCTTTGATAGGCAGCTTACTATATGCAAGTCCCTGCATAAACAGTACTTTCACATACTATAAAAAAGCGTTATATCAAGGTATGCTAGATAAAAAACAGGATTATATTGAGGCCGGTAGTAAGCCAAATCATTAACTAATATTCCGTTATTTCAATTCACCACAGCTTGCCTTATCGATCCAGCATGATTGTTAGGAGAAGTGACAAGCTCGATGTATGGCTCATCACTACTTAATTTATGTGCATCACCAGCCCCATCTATGAAGCCCGGACTTTAAGTAGTTATTAGTGGATATAATAAGACTGCAGCAATGAATAATCAGTGACTTAGTGTTAGTGGTGATACTCTACCAAGAAAAAGATGCTACAATTTGCAAAATAAATTTATGGTGTTATAATGATATGAAGATTATATACTTCTTAACAATTAGTTCTCACCATAGGCAACTTCTGACTTCTGCGTACTTCTTACCATCCCTAAACATTGCTTTCGAGTAGAATTTTATACAGGTATATTTATTTATTTTTTAATTTAGAATGGCACCAAGATTTTATAGGAAAAATTGTAAGAGATTAAACTCACAGAACAGAATGGGGCAGCCGACACAATAATCATAGTGTAGACACTGGTACAGCTGTGAGCCTGTGAAGACCCTGTTCCTGCTGCAATGCAATGATCTTGAGTTGCGACTTTCCCGAGCCTTAGCGAAATATGGCTCCAAAACCAGCATTTGACATGAGAAAAGCAACTTGTATATTGCCACCAGTATTACAACCGTAGCTTTCCGCCCCATCTGCTTCCAGAACTGCTCGTGCATTGTTGGATTGCCGCTGCAATATTGGCTCACATACGCCATCAATGATTATATTGTTAGTTATTAGCAATAACTAATTTCGATAAAATGTAGTGGTAATGGCGTATCCCTGATATGAAATCAACTCAGATTCGATCTTCATCGATTGTATAGGCAAGAGTAAAAAACGAAATATACTCTACATTTGTCATAGATAATTGTGAAAGGCATACTTGTGGGAGCAGACAAATTTGCATGGAGCAAAAAATGATCCCTATGCAGAATGGTCTAAGTTTTCATGCAATTAAGTTGGGAATATAACACATTATGAAATTGCATGGTTTGAAGGGGGAAAATTATGTACTCCTGCTATATCAGAATGATAAACGATTGGAGTCTTTGCTAAATTTAAACTTCATCTAAAATGTACATAAGTACATTCATTTGCTATAACAATCGGAAAGAGACCTGATAAGTTAATCATTTTAGCAGAAAAGAGACCATAGTTTTTAGGGTCCTAGTCCTGACAATCGCTTGGCATAACCATCTATCCGTTATAATTTTTCGATTGGCATAACCATCTATCCGTTATAATTTTTCGCGGATAGTATAAACACTGAAATTTTTTGTGAATTCAGGGGGTCACGTCATCTATCCGCACTTCTAAAGGACTAGTTAGGGATTTTTGCTATCGGCAGAAAAAAAACACAGATAACTATCGGTTGTTCTGTACCAAAATCCTAGTCTTTATATGTTCATTCGTACTAAATTTGGCACTTTGAAGTTAAAACTCGCACTTTATTATCGTTTATATTTGGGTCACTTATGTTTGTACTTTATTGAAACTTTGGTACTAAACTTTTGAAGATAAGATCATCTTCAATGGATGACACTAAAATAGTGTTAGTTTGACATTATTTTAATATCAAAATTACATAATTTACAAAATCAACTTCAATGGGAGTTACACTATATCCTACACTATAAGAAATCTTTTACACTATATCTTATCCTATGGCTTTTTCCATTCAGTTACAAAATACTCCATCTCATTACAATTGTAGCATCTTATGTTTGATCTGTCCACCAGACATGTCTTGTATCCACTTTTGTTGCCTCATCCAAGTTTTGATGTGCTTCCTTTTTTGAACTTGGAGCTTTGAACTTTGGGTTTGAAGGACATGTTCTTCTTGAATATCAGGTTTGAGAACTTTCTTGCCATGTATGCCATGGTTTTGTTTTCCATGTTGTCAAGTTCATTCAGGGTATAGAACTCATCTTCACCATTATCCATGAGTTCAAGAGTAACCCTCTCATCCTCAACAGTGACCTCTTCAATCTTGATCTGTTATTGATAGTGAGATTCTTGAAACTGCATCATTTTTTAATCCTGAGTCACTAGAGCATTTGAAGTGTTTTCCATCTTTCCTCTTTGGCCAGACTGAATAGCTCTCTTTTATAACAGTTCTAGCTCATAGGTTTTAAAAATGTCATACAAAGTTTCAAGAAAAACTTTTGACATATCCCTTCCTTCTCTTATGGAAGTAACTTTATGCTCTAGATGGTCAGGAAGTGTCAACATAAATTTCTATATAATTCTTTCTTATCATAGAACTTTCCATGCAGCTACAAGTCGTTTATCAATCTGTTGAATCTCTCAAACATCTCAGTCAACCCTTCATTTATCTTTGGTTGTCTTTTACCTCTTCTATTCTTTCACACAATATCTCAATAGTTTCCCATTTTGTTTGGCACTTGTGCAGTTGACAATGTTGTTATACATAACATTGTCAAGTGCTTCAATAATTATGAACTGTAAGCAATCATCCAAAGATACTTTTTCTTTTTCTGTATCATTATACTCTAAAACCTTTTTAAGAACTCAGTGGGCAGGTATTGTCTCACCTTCCATTGTGGTTTCAGGTACATATGATTGTGGGATAAAATGACCATTTTCTAAAATACCAGGATAAAGTGGGTTGACTATTTTTATGAACAACATCATTTTTCTTTTCCAAATATTATAATGTTCTTTATCAAATGTGGGTATTTTTATGCTGCTTACTTTTTGTGCACTCATCTTGGATCTTTTTAGGTTAGATATGTTAAACCTACTACTCTGATACCAGATGTTAGTTAAGATAAGTGTTGCAGAAGGGGGGGTTGAATGCAACTTGATTAATTATGAAGGATTCTCGCTAACAACAAATAAGAATGATAATTAACAAGTTAATGATGAAAACAAACTAAGCAGATAAAATGACATAGTGTTTAAACTTCAAAAATTAATTTTATTAATTTTTGGTTTTGCTATAACTGTCTGGAAAATAATTCCAATTTCAATAGATACAATAACAATGAGTTTACTAATGTTTCTATACTTAAGAAATTCTAGCTCAGTTGCATATTTGAAAGTACTTGTGAGATATGTGTATTTATACTGAAACACATATCCCACTTACAAGTGTACTTTTCCTTATTCCTAGAACAAAGTTTAAAATAGAAACTTTATTTTTTTCAATTCAAATTTATCTTCATTCCATTTATAAATAAAGCAGTTATGAGATATGTAGAAATCTTTGACTCTTTAAGCATTTTTTACCTTTTGCTTGAATTCTCCCAAGTTATAGTAGTAGACTTAATAGACTAGATAGTATTGTCAAAATCATTCCTTGTATTTTCACTATTTAGTCTGCTACCTGAAACAGATTGTCAGATTCACTAAAAGTGTATTGTCAACTTTTAGCTCCTCTATGGTGACAGTATCTTTGGCTCCGCATACTTTGTTGTCAAGCTAGATAATCCATGAAACATATTGTCTCCAAAGCTTATGTCAATTATCTCCGCCAATGTTGCTGTCAACTACTCCACCAAAGTTACTGTCAGTAAAACTAGATGTCTTCAATTCTTCATTCTCCGCCAAGTTTACTGTCAATGGAATAGTTGCTGTCAGTAATACTTGTTGTTTTAAAATCTTCATTATCCACCAAGTTTACTATCAATGGAATAGTTGCTGTCAGTAATACTTGTTGTCTTCAAATCTTCATTCTTCGCCAAGTTTACAGTCAATAGAATAGTTGATGTCTTCTGTTTAAATTGTGTTGTCACTTGTAATGTACTGTCATAAGTTTGAGTACTTGAAATAATGTTGTCTGAGTTTTGAATCATGATGTGCATGGATATTTAGTTAAATTTTACTACATGACTTATATTTATTCTTTTGTACAAGACAGTGACTTTCAAATGTACTGTCACCTAATTAATACTTGTTAAGTATACTATCTATAAGTGACTACTAATTATACTGTCAATATACATATGACAGTATGTTTTACTTAACTTAATTAAACTAAAAACTAAGTACATTAGTTGATTACATTGCAATCCCTAACATCTGTCCTCTGACACACACACAGTGACCGACCAATTAACTCACACTCTTGTCCCTAAATTACTACACCATGTTTTAGCAAAACCAAGGTCACCCGTTTTGTGTTTGTCTTCTTTCACTGGTGGAATATTATGTTATGCTTCATATCTCTCTGTGTTGTAGGTATTAATCTATTCAACTTTTGAGGTTCAGGTTCTGAAAAGGGCTCTCTTTTTTAGGTGGGTTTGGATTATGGATGTCTCAATCGGCCTTTTGTCGCCCGTTTGCAAGAATCCTTTTTGTATTGGCATTTTGTTTGTTAATTTTAAAGTCCCCTATGTGTAAAAAACTAAGAATACGCATGACTTGTATGTGTACTTGAGAGATAAAAAGGGCCAAGATCCCGCATATAGTTATACTAGGCCATGTGTATTTAAAAATAGGTATTTTGGTCCATATCTCATTATAAATTTGTCAGAGACAAATTTCTTTAAAAAAAAGTAGTATAATTCAGTACTTTTTTTTAACTTAACTTTGATTTATATTTTAATAGTAAATGTCAGCATTTTCTAGGATTATCAATCTTGGGTTACGAGTCATGTCCATGCTGTGTCGTATTTTAAATACTCATTAGAGCCCGTGCAAGGTACGGGGCTCGGGTGAATTCTCATATTTGAATGTTAGTTAAATGGTATGTATACGTTTTAGGCGGGAGGTGAATAAATAGAAAACATAGAGAATAGAAGGATTGTAAACTGAATGAGCAAGAACTTAAGGTGATCCATCATTTTTCCACAACATACTAAGTTTGTTCTCAAATATTTGTATTATTTCACCATTCTTGCTTAACTTAACTGCCACACCAGACCGCCGTATTTAATATAGTGTAGGCAAAACTGAGGAATTTTTTGTTTTTGGACAATGCAACTCCATTTGGGAAAAAAAGATTCTTTAGAATGACTGTTGTCTGTATAGGTATTGATGTGGGAACATTGTCAATTGTTGAGGTTTCCCTGAGATGGACTTTGTATATGTTGCTGTCAATGTTAATTAAGATGGAGTACAAAACATATGTAAAGACAAAACATCACTCATATAGAATCACTGAGTTTGACAAATGATACAATAATGAGGCGTTGAAAGGTGATTGCATCAACTGAATTCTTTCAGCACGTAGTTTGTTATTCTTAATCAGAAACTCGTTTATCTTCCGCTACCAAGTCATAGCTCTCTTATTAGAAGGTGCTGACGAAGAATGACATATGCACCCAAGAATTGACACGCGCAACAACTTTTACAAATTAATTGAGCTGGGTGACTATTTTAAGATAACTCATTATTCATTTTCACTCTTGAAATAACACAATATGTAGTAAAGCATGAAATTAGAATCCAAGCACAAAGATATATGCCATTTTAATGAAGCGCAGAAATAGCATACTTTTCAGTTACTATCCTTGAGGACCAAGCTATTAGTTGCATTAAAAGAAACCCTTTTTTATACACGGGCAACAAGAAGTAGTAGGGCAAAGCTGAGTCGAGCAGGTGAAACGCTTTCAAAAAACACCAAACACAATGAGAAAGAACTTGAGTTTCCCATTTCCCGTTGTATATCTATCTGTCAATGCTAAGATGGAATACAGAACATATGCAAAAGCAAAACAACACTCCTATTGAATTACTGGCTCAGATAAAGGATACTATAATGAGGCGATGAAAGAGGATTTCATCAACTAAATCATCAACGCTTAGTTGTCGCCGCTCTTTTATCAAGAGGCGTTAATGAAGAAACATATATGTAACCAAGAAGTGGCACGTGCAACAACCACTAAAAATAAATCTAGATGAAACATGTTTAACTATATGAATGTTGCCATGATTGTAATTGTGTTTCATAACTACCTGTCTAATTCCAGTAATAATAAGTTTGAAGTCATTGTAATTTTTTTAAAAAAACTTAAACTAAATTGTCAGTAATAAGGAAATGTACCTGAGTAGCAAATACTTAAAGTTCCCCGATTCTAAAAAAAAAAGTAAGAAAGCCATACTTGCTTTTAAAATAAAATGCCATGAAACAAAATATTGCACCAAAAAATGTTACCACCGAATGAAGATCCAGATGAATATTATACTTGCTAAATTAAGAACCATTTAAGTAAAAATTACAAAATCAATTGCCAAATGATATGCTTTTTTTAATGTCATCTCCGCAATTATCAAAAGCAGTCAAAACTATATTCTGTTGCCAATGTAAGAGAAGATAGAAAACCAAAATGGAAATATTTTTATATCAAGTCTGTTACATTATAGACTGTTCATCACCTATGCCACTCGGACTCTTTGTTTCTCTCAAAGTAGTGTCCTTGAATTCCTTTGATATTACCATAGTACTTATAGCCTGTATGTCGTTCTTGATTTTATTATATTTTATATATGTAACATGAGATTGTTAATCTAATGAGCAGTTTAGTGCATCAACAAAAAATTTTAAGCCAAGTCAATCAAAGGGATATAAATTTCTTTTTTTTTAATTATTTTTTTCACTAATTCATTCAAATAATGTTCTTGGACGGATGAAGTGGCAGGGAACGAAGAGGGCAATAGTCAACAGGGGATTAGCCCTTGTTATCTGGACCACGCACTGGAAAATCGGGTTGTAAGCAGGCATGGGCTGCGGCTTGCAAGGGCAAAAAAGGAAGCTAAACTAATTTACACTGAATGATAGGGTTGTAAGTAGACATGGGGTGAGGCTTGTAAATGTAAAAAAAGTATTTACACTGATTTAATTTGCTCAGGATGGAAGGAGCTGTTCTCCTATAAGAGATATAATAGATTAAAATAAAAGGTCTACCGGAACCCGATCCATAATAACTGACCTACTAAATCTTAATACTAATTCGACCTGTTTAATTAACGGGTCACTCGACCTGACCTGTTTAATTAACTGACCCATTTTGACAAAGATTTTAAATATATAATTTGTTTTTCAGTCCAAAATCGATTATATTATTTTTATTACTTTTTACTTAATGTTATCAAAAATACAGGATTACCACAAATAGAAGCCAAAAATGTGATTGTACCATTGATAAAAACCAATTGTACAGTGTTACCATTGATAATATCATATAATACAAAAATAAATATTATAATGTTACATTTTCATTAAATTATCATTTTTCTTAATAAATGATCGCTTTTATAAGGTTTTAAACACTTTTATTATTGTTATTTTAATGTTAAAATTTTAATATCTCTTACTTTGAAATGAATAAATTTTAATTATATAAAATATACATATTAATATTATAATATTTATAAAACTTTATATATTTATTTATTTAATGTACTGATAGGTCCAAACGAGCTAGGCCCTCCATGTGTCCTTGTTGGGCTGACTTTGGCTTTGTAAGAGGTGTAACTGCAAGAAGGGTTCTGCAAAACAATGTCGGAGAGGGTAGTTACCCCGCAACACCTCGAGCATGAGAATAAGGATGGGTTTTGAGAGAGTAAAAACTTAACAACGGCTAGATTATCAACGTGTGTGTATATACATTTTTGAAAGTGCGTAACATCAAAACACCTTTCTCTATCTTTAAATAAGACATGGTTTTAGGGATCGGTACCTTTAATCCAGACCTTCCATCTATCAATCGTTCTCAACAGTCAGGACAGGTGGACAAATAGACGGGCGTTCTTGTCCGTCAACTTGTTTGACTATCCTTGATGTCTCATCTTTCTTTAAAATATTGGGCTTGAATATTTTGTCCTTTAAATTGGGCCCAAATGACAAGACTGGAGGAGATGATGGGCCTTCATATAGATCCTAGGTATCATGCACTTTGTATTATCGTGTACTTGGAAATAAAAATTCGTGTGCACTTCAATTATTACTAAATTTTATTGACATAATTTATATTATAATTTATCTCCCAAAAAACTTTCCAAATACTACCTATCTCATTTTGATTGTTCGTAAAACTAATTAATGAGATACACTCCTCTGCATTCAAATTAATCGTATCAATTAAAATTTTTTATTTTATCATATTTATCATGGCACCTCATTTCAAAAAAAAATTTAAAAAAATATGTTTGATTCCTAATATTACTCACAAAAAAATATAACACTGTATTATTTATATATCTTAAAATCCAAACACGATTAATTAGCTGTAGAAAAAGAACAAACAATAAAGTGAAGGAATATATAATACTATAATTTCCACTGGGTGAACTTGGCGAAGAACTGAGTAAAAATTGGGCAAGAATGGTGGGATTGAGTATCTCAAGGCAAGTGGAAAAAGTAAACGGTAAAGAAATAAGTTACAGTGAGTTTGCAGAAAAGTACATGAAAAACAACCAACCAGTTGTATTAACAGGCCTTATGGATGATTGGAGAGCTTCTAAAGATTGGGTTTTTCCTCATGATGCTCCCAATCTCACCTTCTTGTCTTCCTCTTTTGGCAGTTCCCGTGTTCAGGTTTCTTTTCGTATCGAAAATCTCAAAATTTATCGTATTAGTTATTCGATGGCCATGTTTAAGCACTCGGTTTTAGGTGAACCGGTAACAATTTAAATCATGAAATTTATTTAATTTAGCCATTTAGAGTACTTTTAAAGATATGTGATACTAGGGTGTTGGCCCTATATGTCACAATTAGGGGAGAAAATGCCCTAAATGGCACACCCAAAAAAATGGCCCTAAATAGCACTCCAAAACGACACATCGTGTAGAGTTTTGAAAAAAAAAAATCTCCCCGAAACGCTATTTAAATTACGTTTTTTAGCCTAGAACCCAAGATAAAGTAGCGTTTTTCCCCGAAAATTTTTTTAAAAAATTTAAAAAAAGTGCAAAACGCTACACGAAGTAACGTTTTCACCCCTTTTCTAGCACGCCACACTATGTAGCGTTTTGGAGTGCTATTTAGGGTCATTGTTACGAGTTGTGCCATTTAGGGCATTTTCTCTCCAAACTGTGACATATAGGGCCTTTTCACGTGATACTAATAGTTTGAGCTTTTTTTTTTTATTGGAGATGTGTTATATTTAAGTTCTCGGGTTTAGTTTCAAGGTTTTAGGAAAGCTGATAACTTAAATTTGTGTCTGAAGCTAATTTTTACTAGGAAAATACCGAAATTTATCTAATTTAGCGGTTTAAGGTACTTTTAAAGATATATGATACATTTAGTTCTTGGCTTGGCGTTTTAAGGTTTTAAGGGAGCTAGTAGTAACGTAATTTTTTTATTGTTTATTCAAAATTGTTTACTTATGCAAAAAATACCCAAATTCAGAGATATAACCCAAAATACCGATGCTTCATGACATGTTAGATTGAAAATCATTATGTATGACTTGTAGGTTGCTGACTGTGCTACAAGAGAGTTCACTGATCAGAAGAGGATGGAGATGTCCGTTTCAGAGTTTATTTGTGAGTGGCCTAACCGTACTAAAAAAGAATGTGAAAATGATTCGAAACCCTTGCTATATTTAAAAGACTGGCACTTCGTGAAGGTACAATTTGAAACAATTATAGAGATTCACAGAGTCACAGTCCTTCGAACTTTGTGGCACTTGTTATGTAAATCTATACATTTACAAAATGTACATATTTGTCCGAAAATATTCCTCTGTTAGCTAGTGATCTTAAGTTTTGTAAAATCTTTCCAAATCGGAATAAGAAACAAGTTTGAAAATTTGAACAATAATTTCTTTTTGGCAACACTTTTTCAATTCTGTATAGCGTAGACAAAATATGCAGTCTGTAATCTACAACTAGTTTGTATTATCACAACCATGCATATCCTTCCAAACCCTTATTCTCACACATGACATCTTAGATTAATTCAAGTTCTCTAATCTTAAATAATCCATTTTACCTTCACAAATGAGCTAATCCAACGTTGAGCGGCATCTCAATTTAATTACTTTTTAAACATGTAGTGCATAATGCACCGCATTCAAGTTGCATATGTTCAAATTTGATTGCATTATCACTATACTGAATCTTTCACCCGTCATATTTATTCAGGAGTACCCAGATTATTGTGCTTACAAAACTCCATTGTTTTTCTGTGATGACTGGCTTAATCTGTATCTCGACAAGTATCCTATGCAGAATGGTCCCAGTACTCATCATCAAGAGACTAATGAGATAACTTGCTCTGACTATCGTTTTGTGTACATTGGGACAAAAGGTTTGAGTGTGATGTGCTGAACTATATCTTGCAAGAAAAAATATTATCACTGGATCTTAATAAATGCAAAAATAGATTTTTTGCAAGCACTCATTAGTAAGTATGTGAATTATGTCTATGTGCAGGTACATGGACTCCTCTTCACGCTGATGTTTTTCGATCCTATAGTTGGTCAGCAAATGTTTGTGGTAGGAAACAGTGGTATTTCTTATCTCCGAGTCAATCTCACCTTGTTTTTGACAGGTAGGTAAATTTTACTGGAAAGTTGATCTGTTAATGCTTATGATGTCAACTGTAATTTCTCCAGAACAGAACGATGCAAAATATTTTTCTTTTTCTTATTAAATACACTACAAGAAGGCATAGATCTAATATATAATCAAGTGTAAAGTGCTTTTCGGAAATTGAATATAGTGAATAATTGATGCACCATATTTTCTGCATCCAATATGCATAAATAAGCAAGAAAGTGGCTGTCTGGAAAATTAAACACACACACAATCAAATTGATTGACTTCTTACTCATTTGGGTACATACAGATTTGAAAGTTGATGGTCAAGTTTACTTGGGGTCTTTAATTTTCTCTAATACTAGATGCTCACCATCTGAGAGTGTTCTCAAGAATGAGCACTGGACTTGGCTCTTGTTTCATGTGCAACTCCACCCTTGGTCTCTATTCAGAAGATATATCTTAGCCACAAGGAGCACAATGACATAATCATGCAGAACTTTGTGATACTCTGTGTCTCATCAATCTGCTAATAGTCAATGTTATTGACAACTTTCTTTGTAAATTAATGCACTGCTTTTGAGCAATTTTGATCTAGATCTGGTATCAGAAAATACAAACAGTTTGATGTACTTTTCTCTATTTCTAGAGGATCACACAAGCTGAACTTACCTTTCTGCATATTGTGACTTGCTTCATTCAGGAACATGAAAAACTCTGTGTATAGCATTTTTGATGATGTTGATGAGAAGAAGTTTCCTTGTTTTCAGCAGGTATGGTTCCAGTGCATTCCTAAGTTTGTTTTTTTATAAAGTTCTCTTTTGTATTCTCATTTTTATCCACATAGTGCATGTCGTGCTTAGGCTACTTGGTTGGAGTGCACTCAAGAACAAAATGAGATTATATTCGTTCCCAGTGGGTGGTATCACCAGGTTCACAATCTGGTACGTTCGAATGTTATATTAGTTTGGTTTTACAGACTAAAATTATTTGAGTAAGAGATAGATTATTGCGTGCCTCCCACTTTCTGTGGTAAATAGCCAGGTAAGATATATGAACACTAGGTCCCGAATCATGCCATAGCTCGTCTAGGCCTCAAATCTTATTTCTATGTTAGGCTGGAGCTGTAAATTCTACTTTTCTTTTGTGATTAAACTTAATGGAACAAACAAGTTACAACGAATTTACTAAACAAAGGATTGCATATAAATTAAAATTTCATGTATAGTAGTTTTGAACATGTTGTGTGGAAAATGGCTAGGCAACAAATTAATTAAGAAGAATAGGTAATATGAAACAAAGAATCCTAATTTGTGTGCGTGCTTTATTAGTGAAAGTGTGAAACAGAGAGTTCGTCGAATAAAATATTACATGTGATGTGAATATATTTGTTATCCCTATATTACTCTTGTAACTTAAGTTTTGTAGCTGATCCATATTTCGTTTGAGTGATATCATATAAGCTCACTGTGGTTTCAGGTAGATACGATATCAATAAATCACAATTGGTTCAATGGCTATAATCTGCCCTACGTGGTGAGTTCATGAGTAACTTGCTAAATAAAAGCATAACTGAGAAAGTACAGGAGGGAATATTATTTGGAACTACATTAACCTCCATGACTTTGTATGGTTTCAGTGGGATTTACTTTTGAGAGACTACAAGGAAGCTAAGGAGTACATTGAAGATATTAAGGACATATGTGAAAATTTTGAGGGTCTCTGCCAGCGGAATCTAGCAGCTAATACAGGTTATGCTTCTGTGTGATTCTCTGCCCTATATAAAAAAAACTTCATAGTATTCTTTTTTTCTAGGAGGTTTTCTTAGAGACCAATTCTGCAACAATTTCTGAACTAGCAATGTTTTCTGCAGTCGTCAGTGAGGTCCTTTATAAAATCATGTGAATCGGGATAAGTATATTCCTTCTGTTTATTCATCTTGTTCTTATGTTTTATTTTCTTTACAGGCATGAATTTCTGTGACTTTTTCATATTCTTGGTGCGGATCTCATTTGCCAATTTAGTCCAGCTCCGCCATCTATCAAGTAGCAGTGAATCTACCAACTGGAAATCATCTCACAGAGTTCAGAATATAATGTTTAACCTTGATTCAATTCGGAATATTGCACTAAAGATGAAATCTGCTGGTGTAGAAGCAAATTTTGACTTCGGGATTAATTGTGAGAAATTGTTGGGTGATTCTACTTTCTTGGAACTGTGCAATAGTTTGGGCAGTGTTTATGGAATGATACATGAACAATGCAAATTAAGCTACAATTTGAAGCAGTGGGATGACATGAAGCTCTTGGAATTTTTTGAGTCTGCTAGCTCTCAAGTTTGTTCTCCCGACGATCTAGCAAGTGTAATAGATGATGTTTGCATGAAATTTTCTATCACCGGTCCACCACTACCATAAAAATTGATAGCTGAAACCCCTTGTAGCCGAAGCCCTGCTGCACTTCGACTGAATGGGTTGACTATACTTCTACGATATACACACTTCTGGTTTTGGACTACTGGCGGAGGTGAATTAAAAAGAAAGGCCTTTCAGTGATACAGATACCGACTTAAGATTAGAACCTGCGGTACGAAACTAAAAGCTTTTGTTTATTATTTATTTAATGCACTTGAAGGAATTTGCCCACTGCATCCACATTTGTTTACTTTGATGGACACTGTAAAGTAGCTCTACATGTTTGAGCAACAGAAACTCAGATAACTTTGTATGTATTTACAGATTGTGATACATGCACATTTTATAATGTACAACTTTTACTTCAATGCCCAATACCTCACAAAATTGACACTGTATTTCATATTTATTTGTTTTCACTTGGGTCAAGTCTCGGTCGCAAACTTATAAATCTTTTTCAGAAAAATCTGTCTACCAGCATTCTATAGATGCTATGTAGTATTTGAATCATTTGTGTGGTTGATTGTTATGCAGTAACAGAATTCGATTTGACTACCTTGATGAATTTTCTCCTGCGAGAAGAATCCTGAAAGGTTGGCTTGACTTGACATGGATAGATGTATTATTTTAGTTAGATTCTTGTATTCTTGTGAAACAAGAAATAATACCCCAAGTTTCTAATCTTCGAGTGGATTGTTGATTGAATAACTACTCTGCCACTTATGTTTATTCTTGTCCAAATCTGAAATCTAATCATTCTGTGAAATGAAACTCTTATATATAAACAGCTGTGTCCATTTTAAATTTTCCGTTTTTTCGACAGCTCAATTATAGAAATTTAAATGCTAATTATAGACCCCGAAAGTAGAAATTTGTACGGAAGTTTCACCCTCAGACCTGGCTAAGCTCTCAGAGGAGTATCTATTCGTTATCAATGGCCCTGTCAAGTGTCAAAGTTGTCATGTAGCTCACTATATACTATATAAGCACAAGTATTTTTATGAGAAAAAATTATAGGTCCCTATACTTTGGCATATATTTTATGGACATCTTTGGTTCCTTCCGGGACCTCCATAATATATATAATTTCCCCAGACATTATTCTTGCCTGCTCTGATATCGTAACAATTTGGATGGTCTGCTAAGAGACGCAGATTTGATAGCGGAAGTAAACTGTTATCCCAATCAACTATTTGCATGTTTCGAAAATAAGAAGCTTTCCCGAATCCTTCTTCTGCAAAATGACCGCTTCCCATTTGTGTTGATGTGTGATATCCTGATCCTGAATTTACTATTTCTCCTCCAAACTGTATCATGTTTGCATGATCCCTTAAATGGCTGAATAGATATGAAGGCCAGTATCCAATCAGTAGACCTGTTCCGAATTCGAGCCACCAATGTCCATGTTTAGGATCCTTTAGAAAACAAAAAAACGACATGTTAGAGAAGCTTCTAATGCTCTTGAGTTTCTCGAAAGAGTATAGAAGATATCGACAAGAATGTGATGACTAGGTTAGATTTTGCTGCGTAATTTATTGTCCTCTCGTCATGTAACAAGATTGACATATAAAAATAAATTAAAATGAAGAGAAAAAGAAAATTTGATGTGTTGAATACACCTTTTGGGAAAAACTTGTAAAATAATTTTGGTCAAGATTTATCAAACAATAATTGAGCCATGCACTATGGATTTGAGACAGTGTGGGCTAAATATAAGCAAAAAATGGTCTATTTATTCAACAAAATAATGCTGAGCCAGAGGATTTTGTCAAAATGGGGAAACTTGCAAGTTCACTGTTAAACTTAAAAGACTAGCTTTATATATTCAATGTAATAGATTGTGTGGTCCTGTTCTGCTTCTGTTTTAAGTTTGATTTGTTTTATAACTTATTAAACATGTTTAGAAAATGTAGCATAATTTCTGTTCATTATTGACTGGTTTCTGAAACTAACCTTCCAGATCATTATGCCAATATCAAATTGTCTGTTGTTGTAAGAAGACCTTGGAGATATTGCTGCTCCTATAGCAATCTTATTGTTAGTTTGAACAAAGCCTGAGCACAGTAAGTTGTAGCATCCTGTGGTTTGATATGCGTCGGTCTACACATAAACATAATATTGTCAAAAATTGAATAGTATTTGTGAAAAAGATGACCTTTATAATGATACTCACAGTCCAGTAAGTGAAGAATCTAGGGTAATTATCTCCATATAATTCTGGGCTAACCTGAGAAAAAAAGTATTGTCTTGATAACTTGATATGCGGGATTTTAAAGTAAGTCGGATATTTAGCAACATCTATCAGTATACCTGCCAGCCAGCTTCAATGGTATTAAGATCATTTCCAAAGGAACCAGAGATGACCCATACTTGTGATAGACTGAACTCGTATTGATCAATTACTCGTGGCGCCCATACATTAATGCTGGCTTTTGCTCCATAATATTGATCTCCAGTGGCAAATGCTACTGCATGCTATAGTCAGAGGATCATAGTTCACTTAAAAACATAATGTAAGAGCACTTTATTTTCATCTGTGTAGTAAGTCTAAATCATTATAGGAGTTTATAGACATTTATTTAGGCCTCTTCAGATTTTAATAAGATGGCATACAGCTTCTTGTTACATTTGTGCCATGCTTTATAATTTTTCTGAGAACTTTTTGATTGCTTAGCGTTAAGCTCTAGCGATAATGACCTTCTGATAGTTGGTAATCAGTTGAAAAACACCATATTGACAGATTGTCTATAAAAAAATTAGTAATGACTTCTGCGTCAAAATCCAGTCTAGGAATAGAATGGATATGTTCAGTTCAGTGAGAAGTTTTAGAAAGTCCACTTGGCAAAGTCAACATAAAAATGTATAGCTGATATTAAAATTGGGTATGAATGAATTACCTCATGATCACTGCTTGTGGTGTCTCTACGTCGAATTTTCTTTCCAAATCTCGTGACTGAACTTGCTCTTAAAACATCTTGCTCTGTAGTTCTTCTGATTGGAATAGTTCCTTCAGGACATGATTCACTTGCATTTATCCAGGCCTGAAAAGTCTCTGTCGACAAATCTATTGAGTCGTTATGTTTTGGCCTCTCTGGTGGTTCCTGCATATGAAACTTTCAGCCTTGAGAAACCGAACATCAAGAAATGCAACTGCATTTTGTTGGCTCTAATTTGGTCTGCATTTTTGCAACTTTTCAGTTATTGAATACTATGGATTTATAGCACTCAAAAGTTTTCTTTAGAGAGATAAAATTATCAATGGTTACCACCGACATTCTTGCATGATATTATGGCAATGAATTTTTATACTTATTAGTCAGAAATAAGAAAATCTTGGCCAAATGCTAATAATTTGTTTTCAAATAGGCATTGATGAAATAAAAGAAGCAAGTTGTGTGAGTATAGTACCAATGGCTTCTGCCCTTTGAGTAGGGGATGGTCAAAAGCTGGTTGAAGGTGTGATAGAACACACTCTATAACATCTCCATCAGGACTCTGCTTGAAAAAACACAAGAAACCAAAAATCACAAGCCTCAACCAAAACAACAAGAATAATCTCACCTAAACCATAAAAACATGAAAATTTTCCAATGCCTGAATTGTCTTGACTGCTGGTTTGTTAATCTTCCTCAGATAAGCTCTTGCTCTCTCAAGTTTCCGTGTCTCGTGTCGTGGACTTAATGTCTGGTTAGCAGGATTCTGATCACCGGATTCCAAGGCCGCACCAGGAGTAAGGAGAAAAACCAACAGGAGGAAAGAAACAAATGAGAAAATGATAGGGGATGAAAATATCATGTTTGTGTAGTAATGTACTTGGTATGGTTGTTGTTTCTTGTGTTAACAGAGATTGTGTTTGGATGCATTGGAATTGTCTTCTTCTGTTATCAACTTAACAAGAGGTAGAAGAAGGTTTTATTCCTAACTTTTGTCCAGGGAAACAATACAAATACCTCAACAAACCCAATATGCAACATAGGAATCCAAATCACCCTTAAAACTATATTCAAATATTAGATGTATCCGAGTCTCTGATTTATTTCTTAATATTTTTCTTTTAACATGTCCAATCCATTTAAAATTTGTAGGTTCCACTAATTTACACATGTTTTCTCCCTTTAAAATAATAGTTGTTTTGATTTTTTTGACTTTTGACATGTATGTTAAGTTACGAAAAAAAATATAGTAAAAATTTAACAAATAAAAGTTTAGAATCTATATTATAATTTGATATAAAATTTTAAATTTAATAACGAGCCTAATTATTTTTTTCCCACCTCCACATACGTGTCAAAAATCAAAACGACTATTATTTTATAACCGAAAGAATATTTGTCTTTATTTTATTCCCTATTTTTAACCTTTCTCGATCTTCATGTCTCGATGGAGTGAGTATATCTTTATTTTCCAGTGACCCATTTGGCACTAGAGGTGCTACACATAGAATTAATATTTATCGTTGATAATAAAATGAAGGTATATTAACAAATTATTTCATATTTCATATTTTTATTATAATTAAACTTAATTGTTTTGAGTCCTCCGGCACAGAATGAAAGAACCTTTCGGCACAAGCATGTTTAAAATGACTTTCATTACATATTATTAAGTTGGCATACTAGAGTCATATATATAATAGCATTGTAACATGGTTGCCACATAATGTTTAAACGTTTGTTTCAATCTAAATGTGCAAGTTATTGTTTTCCTTAATTATATAATTAGAGAGGAACTCAAGTAGCTTAAGTAGACTATTCTCGACTCATGGAATGAATGTGGTAAAAATATATATAATGGTAGGGTTTTATTAAGTAGAATATCCCTATCCGGAAATTAATTAGAAACTTATATGTCTTGTATATTACATTCTGTAATAATTTTTTTTTTACTGTGAAAATTCGCAGTCGCTACCCTTTTGGGTGCGCACTGGGTAAACCCACTGGATCACGCAATAGACTGCAAACCACGTGCAAACCACGTGAACCAGGTAAACCGCATAAGTGCGACAGGCTCCGACTCAGATGACATAAT
>QRFB01000481.1:71774-92836 GCA_008931105.1 Oenanthe javanica | reverse complement strand
AATTCTTAAGTTTGTATTCAACCCCACCTTCTCCAAACTTAGTGTACTTAAGGGCGAATAACATAAGGTTTACAAAAAGCAAGAATGAGCCAAAGAATGCTAAGCAAGTTATTTATCAGAATATTTTAAGGAAAAGGTGATAGCCATAATTATCCCAACTGGATATTCAACAATAAAAGTATACAACTTACAATATGAGTGAAGATGTATAAACAATTATATCTCGACAATAAAGGAATCAGAGTTCACGATAAAAGAAGATATTCATGATAAGAATGCAGTTCAAGTTACTGCAATATCACAATTTAAGTTCATAATTTTGAGACTGACAGAATCAATGACTTAGCACAATGGCCTCATCCATAGAGTACCATTCATTTGAGTATCAATAAGCAAGCAGTTCAATATACTGCGAAAAGAATGAATGAAAGTTCAACAATTCCCATTAACAATATTAGTAACTTAGCACCAGGCCATTATTATAGTGTAAAAGTCAAATTCCAATTAGAAGAAATGGGACTATAATTGGAGATTTTTCAACGCCCTACTGTACGCGATGATCAGTCGCATTGTACAATAGAAGAACCAGTCACTTTCTCTACTAGTAGAAGCATAACCCCTTATCGGGACGTCACCCTAGGCAACTCATGGGCCTTTAATTACGCTGGGTCGTGCGTCACTCGACCTCTTACGCAACCTTACTCCAATCTCTGGTGAATATGTAACAACATAGNAATGTCAAATTCCAATTGGAAGAGGGGACTATGATTGGAGATTTTTCAACGCCCTACTGTACGCGATGATCAGTCGCATTGTACAATAGAAGAACCAGTCACTTTCTCTACTAGTAGAAGGACAACCCCTTATCGGGACGTCACCCTAGGCAACTCATGGGCCTTTAATTACGCTGGGTCGTGCGTCACTCGACCTCTTACGCAACCTTACTCCAATCTCTGGTGAATATGTAACAACATAGCTCAGTCTGGAAGGAACAGTATATCCAAAATTTTCAGACTAACAATCATCCTCTCTAGGATTTCAATCATCAGATCATAGATTCACTTCCGAACTTTGGTGGAAGTAATCTCGTCGTGTGTGGGTTGACTCTTAGTCAACGAATCAACAAAACAAGGTACACGGTTCAAGAAGACTCAAGAACACAACACGGGGAGTCGTTACTATATTTTATAATAACCTTAATAAAAAGTATTTAATTGGAGCTAGATATAAGTTTCAAAAGACCCAGGTATATACGGGAAGAATGTCAAGATTATTGATTCGTTCCCTAATGTAGGGTGGTTAACCTAAAATAACTACAGAATATTTTATTGGTAATTAAATAACCAATATTTAATTAAAAATAATATTTAAAGCATTTCCCGGAAGCTCCATTATATTTTAAAACTTCACAAAATATTTGAGTAAGGATTAGGGTTCTATACTAACCCTCAACCCTCAGTAAACTGGGATATTAGTTATAATCAGAGTCAAACAATTTTTAAATATTGTTTTGCTTAAAAAAATTGAATAAGCACTGTCTTTTAAAGATCCCCAGTATTTAAGTTATATTAAAATAATATTTAATATTATTTAAAATAATCAAAGAATATAATTATAATTAAATAATTTTATTTTCATTGATCCACATTATTTAAATAATATTTAATTAATATTAAATAATATTTAAATAATCCAAAGTGGAATTGAAAACCCTTCGTTCATAAAGAAACACGAGATCTCAGACTTTTTAAATAATATTTAATTAATAAATAAATATTATTTAATAATTAAAAAAATGGTTGCAAATAATTAAATCGATGATCTTCATTAATCATCTCATAATACTCAAATAGATTTTTGAATCGAAATATTCTGGTAGTACCTACTACCGTTGAAAATACTCGACTATCCCCGGTTAACCATCG
Organism: Oenanthe javanica; assembly: GCA_008931105.1. Lineage (NCBI taxonomy): Eukaryota > Viridiplantae > Streptophyta > Magnoliopsida > Apiales > Apiaceae > Oenanthe > Oenanthe javanica. Next base: position 90,911 of record QRFB01000481.1, on the reverse strand, counting down.
AGTACCCTGAATGGTAACTCGACGCACAGAACAGAGGTCCAATCTGGTTACATACATACTCTAACTTTTCGAGAAGTTCAGAGTAGCAGAAGAATCAACTTATAAATGAACAAAACAGTTCAAGGTGAAATGGCAATGTGCATTTTCAACAACAACAATGAGCTGAGTAGTTCAAAACACAACAAAAATTTATAATCGAAGAACTTATTATCAAGTCAAATATTTCAAGAATTTTGGCATCACCATGAATCAATAATATTCTGATATAGAATAAAATGATAAAGTTGGAAACTTGCCTTTACACTGAAATCACTTAAACCATTTCAGTATACGTAATGTACATCACCATGTCTTCAATTCTTCTAGATTCCTATGCTTCAAACACTGTCTATCTTCAATCAATGCCTTTACACTGAAATCTTCTTATGGCACTTCTATACTGAATCTTCAGCACTTCTGAAACCCTGAAAGTCTTTACACATTATTCTTCACTGAGGCTTGAACATATTAATGAACTTCTTTCAGTGACCTGTAGTAGACTTCAAAACTTCTTCTAATGTCTTGATTCACCGTATCTACCTTGTCTTCATTTTTTCCTAATTTCTGTGTAGACATAGTATTATTTACTTGTTCTGTTCTAGTGTTGAGTTATCACGATTATTATTCATACAGCTTCGTAATCTCACCAACACTCACTCTCTGTACTCTTCCATTACTTTCATACTTAATTTCTTCGAAGCTTTTGTACTCTTAAAATTCTACTCACCATGTCTTCAATTCTTCTAGTGTATGCATCCCCAAGTGCAAACCTTGGTTTCTTGCTTCTCCTGATGTAGGTCATTGGGGTGTTGGCTTGAGTGTCCTCGCCCTTGTTCAATGTCCCTAGTTGAGGGCTCTTTTCAATATTGTCATCCTTTTGAGAGGATGCCAATAGAGGTGTGGTAATTTCCTTTTCAACTGCCACACTCTGTTAGGAGACTATGGAGTGACTAGGCTTGGTTATCTCACCCTCACTCACCTTATCGTTCTGGGTTCTTTGATGTTCCCCAGTTCCCTTACAAGTTACTGCCTCCTCTAGTCTATCAACCAAAATAGGTGTTTTTCTTTTCTTTGTTTTTGCAACAACATGTTTTTAGGAATATGTTGATGTTGGTTTGTTAGACTTGCATTTAGAAATTTGTTGTGTGGCCTGGGTAGGAGGGTTGAGGTCATTACTAACACCCTCCATAGCCACAGTAGGCAAAGAAGTTTGGGAATTGAAAGAAGGAGTTAGAGTAGAAATTTATACCTTTACAAATTCAGGATAGATCAATTCCACCTCATTGTGGAGGTTTATCCTGACCAAATCCTTGAAAACTCTTTTGTTTTGAGTCCAACACTCATGAGTTTCAATTTCCCTGCATATCTCAATTTCTTTGACAAAATAGTTAATAAAAATCATGATAAACCTAGCATAATAGATATGGTTAGACCTATCAGATTTCTTTCCTAACTTAGCCCCAATTTCATGTAACAAGATAGATGACAAATAATGATATTTATCAAATAAGACACTATATGCTATCTATTGAATGATAGATGTTAAGTCATCAAAATTACTAATTTTGCCACTAAAACATTTTATAATTGCATCAAAGAAATAAGACCACTCTCTCCTAAGATACTTTCTAACTACAAGACCTAAATTAATGTTTGGATTTGCATAATTAACAGCCCTAAGCATGTTTCTAATATCTGATTCAATGGGTGCATTATTAACATTATTAACAGGAAAATCTAAACATTCATATAAGATTAAAGTAGTGAGAGTGTACTCATGTCCTTTGCAGTTGAATTTGATGCTTGAGTAGTCATCAAAAACTTCTGCAGAGGTCCAATATTCTTCCACCAAATTGCAGATGATTGTTGGCGCCTCCTTCAAAGCTTTTTGAACCTTGTAACATTCCAGGAACTACATCAATGGATGAAATTCCCTTGGAGCTTCTTCAACCACAGTGCAAGCCACAAAATTATTCAATTCATAGATAAAATCGACTTGTGAGACTTTCTTGGATGAAGATGCCATTGCTTTGAGTAGAATTTTAAGAGTACAAAAGCTTCGAAGAAATTAAGTATGAATGTTATGGAAGAGTACAGAGAGAGAGTGTTGGTGAGATTACGAAGCTGTATGAATAATAATCGTGATAACTCAACACTAAAACAGAACAAGTAAATAATACTATGTCTACACAGAAATTAGGAAAAAATGAAGACAAGGTAGATACGGTGAATCAAGACATTAGAAGAAGTTTTGAAGTCTACTACAGGTCACTGAAAGAAGTTCATTAATATGTTCAAGCCTCAGTGAAGAATAATGTGTAAAGACTTTCAGGGCTTCAGAAGTGCTGAAGATTCAGTATAGAAGTGCCATAAGAAGATTTCAGTATAAAGGCATTGATTGAAGATAGATAGTGTTCGAAGCATAGGAATCTAGAAGAATTGCCTTTACAGTGTAAGTGCATGTACTACGTACATTACGTATACTCACTTAAAATACAAATCACTGAATTATTCTCAAGTTACCCGTCTCTTAATTCTGACGAGTCCTACATACGATTATATATTCCCTAAGTTAATAATATAGCTTCGAAACTAATTTCTGAGGAAATTATTATTCCTACACATTTTTTATACCGATATAGCCCTAAAACGGCCAAAAATCAATTTGTGAATCTTCAAATTCTGACAATTCATACATACGTTCATTTATTCCATAGATTAGGAATATCTTCTTCGAATATTTATTTTAAAATAAATAAATATTCCTACATCGTTTCCACACAGTACAACGAGGTTAGGGTCAAATAAAAGTTGCCACTTTCTGAATTCTGAATTGATTTACATACACTCATTTATGTCGTATATTAATAATATGACTTCATATCTTAAGCTCTCTTCAAGCGATAATTCAGATAAAATTGTTCACTAATAAAAATGAAAAAAATTTATCCAAAAATTCTTAATAATCCTAAACGTCAGAAATACGGGTTATTACACAAATGAAAGACACTCATCTCAACTGGAAAGGATTGAGCAGATTCAAGCTCAAAGGATGAAATAGAATATGAAAATCTAGCATTAATGTTTGTCTCCTCAGAAAAGTCAGAATCTCCCAAAGAACCCTCATCTCCTAAATCTCAGGTATCAATCTTTTCTGCTGAAACTTTACTTAATTTAGACTCTGATGGTATAAAAATTGTTCAAAGTGAAGTTAAAAATTTAATGACTAATTTTATATCACGTACAAATGACAATGACAGGTTAATAGAAGAAAACCTAATCTTAACAAGTAGGAATAACCACCTAGAGTCTGAATTAGTTCTTATGAAAGAATATAAAAAGGATTCTGAGAAATATAAACACAACCATGTTGAAATTTTAAAGACCTGTGATTATGTTACAAAAGAACTAGTAGAAGAAAGGCTTAAGTTCAAAGTATGGACAAACTCTAGAAGAAAAGTTCAGGAAATTCTTAGCAATCAAAATGTGTTTTAAACTGCTGGTCTAGGCTATGACAAGAGTCAAGGAAAAAGACCTATTGTTGAGAATGATAATAATGTGGAAGCTAGCCCAGTCAATAAGAATAAGGACAAGAGCACCTTCACTCCTGTTAAGTTTGTGACTTCTGAATTTAAGACTATGTTACCTAAAGGAACCATAAACTTATCTGTCAATAATCCCCTTATTGTTGACAAAAAGGTAGATGAATCAGGAGAAAAGAAAGCTAAGAAAAACATAAATATAGGTTTCTTATCAAAGTCCAAGTTAAAGGAAAGGCTAGATAATTTATCAGAGTCTGGAAAAGCTAGGAAGAATAGGAATGGAAATGAAGACATTAACAAAGACAACAACTATAAAAAATCCTAATGCTCCTAGGAAGAAATGCTATATATGTGGAAACCACAACCATCTTGCTCTAGATTGTAAAATAAAAATTGAGAAGAAATCAGAGTCTAAATCCCCTCAGACTCTAACTAGTCACTACATTCCACAGAAACCCTATTATCACTGTGGTAACATATTTCACTCTATTTATATGTGTAGGGACTATCATGACTTGTATTACAATTTTTATGAGCTAAAATCTTCTATTGATAAAATTTGGTATGACACTGTCAAGACTCCACCAGAGTCTAAGGCAACGAAGGAAATAGGTAAATCCAAAGTAAAATTTCTTAAAAATACAAAGAAATATACATTTTAGTTTTCAAAGGGTATAGACATGGTAATATATATGAAGCCTGCTTGAGGGATTATACTCACAATGAAATTACACGTCTATATAGCAAGGCCTCAACTGAAGAAATCTAAAAATGACATAAGAAACTGTCACACATCAACTTCAAAATAGTCAATAATTTGGTGAAACAGAGTCTTGTGAGAGGATTACCACAAGTTGATTTTATTCAAGATGGACTTTGTGAAGCATGTCAACTTCAAAAATAAAGGAAAACATCCTTCAAGAGAAAAACAATAACCACCATTCATGAACCCTTTTATCTATTACATTTTGATTTATTTGGTCTAGTAAATGTGATGTCAATTAACAAAAAGAAATATGTTCTTGTCATTGTAGATGATTTTACAAGTTTCACATGGGTTTTCTTTTTGCACTCAAAGGATGAAGCTTCATAACACATAATAGACCAAGTCACTTTTCTGAAAACTAAATCAAAAAAGACTGTAAGAATACTAAGGAGTGACAATGGTACTGAATTCAAGAATGTAATCATGGAGGAATACTGTGTATCAAAAGAAATTACTCAATAATTTTCTGTACTAGGAACACCCCAATAAAATGAAGTTGTGGAGATAAAGAATAGAACACTCATAGAGGTAGCCGGAACAATGTTGGAAGAGTCTAAACTGCCAGTATATTTCTGGGTTGAGACAGTCAATACATCATGTTTCACTCAAAACTGTACCTTAATAAATATGCATGGAAAGACTTCATATGAAATGATGATGGACAAGAAGCCAAATGTGAAACACTTTCACATATTTGGGTGCATTTGCTTTGTACTTAAAGTACATCCTGAAGATCGAAGTAAATTTAAAGCAAAGGCTGATGAAGCTATATTCTTTGGATATGCACTAAATATAAAGGCATTCAGAGTCTATTCATGTATCATTTGATGACAAAAAGATTACAACTCTACAAGATGAACTAGAGTCTACAATACTGAAATTTGAAAATTTCAAAAGTTTTGAGATAGATGAAGATGATGAGGATGAAGAGTCTCATATCACTCCTGAATCAACACAAGAACCTGCACACTTTGAGGGGAAGCTAAAAAATTCAACTCCAATCAACTCGGAGTCTGACATTTCTTGGTCTAGCCAGATAGAGTCTAGACAGACAGAATTAAGTTCTTTAGAGTCTACCTCATCAGGGTCTAGATCAGACAACTCTGAATCTTTTACAGGGTCAAACAACTCAGGGGAAGCCTCTTTATTTGAATTCCATTCACAAACAGAAACTGCCAATGATTTAGGGGGAGCCTCAAGTTCTAGTACCAATCTTTCACCAGCTAGAAAATGGGCAAGGGATTAGACTCCTTATTTAATAATTGGTGATCCTGAGAGTGGTGTGTAAACAAGAAAAACCACTCAAAATGAATGCATGTGCAATTATTTTCTATCAAAGAATGAACTAAAGAAAATTAAGAAAACTTTGCAAGATCCTGATTTAATTATTACAATGCAAGAAGAATTGAATGAATTTGAGAGAAATAAGGTATAGAAGTTTGTTTCAAGACCTAGAAATAGGTCAATTATTTGTGCCAAATGGGTGTTCAGAAACATATTTGATGAGAATGAGATTATGGTAAGAAACAAAGCTAGACTAGTTGTAAAAGGATATTCTCAAGAGGAAGGAATTGACTATGATGAAACCTTTGCACCAGTACCAAGATTGGAAGCCATCAGAATGTTTCTTGCATTTGCAGCCCATTCATAATTCAAAGTCTATCAGATAGATGTAAAATGTGTCTCCTTGAATGAAAAATTGAAAGAAAAAGTCTATGTGGAGCAACCACCAGGATTTGTTGATCCAAAATTTCTTGATCATGTCTACAGGTTAGATAAGACACTTTATGGATTGAAGCAAGTACCTAGAGCATGATATGAAACTTTATCCAAATTTCTCCTTAAAAATGGTTTCATTAGAGGTACCATTGATAAAACTCTTTTCATTAGAAAATATAAAGGTGATATTCTGTTTGTCCAAATTTATGTTGATGATATAATATTTGGTTCTACTAATGAGAAACTCTGTGAAAAGTTTAGCAAACTAATGCAGTCTAAATATGAAATGAGCATGATGGTACAATTAAACTTCTTTTTGGGACTTCAAATCCATCAGACAGATGATGGAATTTTCATTAGTCAATTAAAGTATGTGAAAGAACTTTTGAAGAAGTTTGATTTAGAAGATTGTGCAACTGCCAAAACTCCCATGTCAATAGCCACTAAGCTAGACTTTGACCCAAAGGGTAAAAAAGTTGACAATACTAGCTACAGAGGTATGATTGACTCATTATTATATTTAACTACTAGTAGATGAGATATAATGTTTGCAACCTGCATGTGTGCTTAGATTTCAAGTTGACCCTAGAGAATCACATTTAATTATTGTGACAAGAATTTTTAAATATCTCAAGGGTTCACAAATAATGGGACTTTAGTATCCTAGAGAGTCTAATTTTTCATTAGTTGGCTACTCAGACTCTAATTATGCAGGATGCACGGTAGACAGGAAAAGCACAACAGGTCAATATTAATTTCTTGGTTTAACAAGAAATAACACACTGTATCAACCTCAACAGCTGAGGCTGAATACATAACAGCTGGAAGTTGTGCTCAAATTCTGTGGATGGGAAATCAATTAATTGATTATGGATTATCATTCTCAAATATTCCTATGTATTGTGATAATATTAGTGCTATCAAAATTGCAAAGAATCCAACCCAACATTCCAGAACAAAACACATTAATGTCGGGTATTATTTTATTAGAGAACATATTGAAAATGGTACTGTGAACTTCATTATATTCCACTTGATGAGACTACCTTTCTCAGATTAGTAGGTAAGTTAGGTAGGTTAAATATGTAATTGCACAGTCATTATAAGTAGCAAGGTATGTACTTTAATTATAGTCCTTGATTTTTTAAGCTGCAATTTTTATTGCAAAATTCTTGAAGTAATTGATCTTGACAGAGTATAATTTCTAAACTCTGACGGGTCTGTAAAGTCTAAGAGTCTGTAGACTCTGAAGGCCATGACTATTAGACTCTGAAACGGTTAGAATTTGCGCCTGCAGACTCTGATTATTTTTGAACCATTCAAATGACTTGAAATAGGCGGTAACAATTACTTTTTATTGGTTACAGACTGTAGACTCGTGCGTATTGTATGCAAGTTTAACAAAATACTAATTTTACATACAATTAACTCACTTATTTATTGCAATATATTTTCTAAGGCAAAAATACTCTTAGAGCTTTATCAAGAAGCCTAACTTATTTCTTTAAAAAATTTCATCTTTCTCAACTCAAAAACTTTAATGGCTGCTCAATCCACTGTCATGAGGAGACCCAAGGTTATTGCATTCACTTTTGGTGATTTTGAATTCATGAGAATGAACCACATTGCAACCCTAGGAGAGAAAAAGGGTGTAGACGCTGACTACTACCTAGTGATGAATTTTCTTGAGTAAAATGTGCTCAGCTATGTGTTGAAGGCATCTTATGTCATTCACATGGATGCTATCTCTCAAGTATGGAGCTCTACAAATGTTATTGATCCTACTCAGGATCAACCAGGTACAATAATGTTCACCTTTGGCTCTACTACTTTTGATGTCACTGCTGATGTGATTAACTATGTGTTTAAGCTACCTATTAATCAACCTTTTGATAAAACTATTTCTGAGGATGAAATCAAAAGCATGCTTAAGTCACTAGGTTATTCTGCTAGTTTAGATAACATGACTAAGTTAACTAGGCCTTACTTGAGAAAAGAATAGTCCTTCTTTTTTGACCAAATTGCTAAATGTTTTATTGGTAAATGTAGTGGTTTTGATGCTATTACTTTCATTACATACCAGATAGGCCATAGTCTTTTATTTGATAAGGTGATCAACATTGGTGATATGTTGCTCACTCAAATGGGAGTAAAATTGAACAATGTACATGAGGGAAGAAAGAAAGTCTATTATCATAGATTTTTTATGCTTCTTTTGAACCACTTTATTCCTAACATGTCTGCCAAGCTTGCAGAGTATTGTGTTCAGGCATACAAGCAACAAAGCAGGATTTTCTTTGACATCAAGAGAATTGATGACAAGAAAAAGAGTCTACCTGCCATGGTGTATCCATAGGTAATGCAGGTAAAAATCTCAACCTACAAACCTTCTATATATTATTCTTCATTTTTATGTGATGAAATGGTGCATGAACAAGTTATGGAGAGTTCCCATGTGCCTACCCAAGTAGCTAAATCCCCTTTCACTAAATAATCTCAAAAACTAAAATCCAGGAAACCAACCTCTGGTGTCTCTCAACATGAACCAGTTATAAAGAGGAGAATATTGATCAAAACCAGGCTTGTAGATGAGAAAAGTGATGAGGAGCTCAACCCTTTAGAGAAACAGGTTGTTGAAGGGCTCTCCTTATTAAAGAAAGGTCCTGATGCACTTGGGTCTAACCTTGAAGCTAAAATTGTAGACTCTCCAAAGGCTACAGTCTCTATAAAACCTAGGAATGCACCCCATGATTCTCAAATTGAGTATCCTGAAAAATCCTTTGTTAAGAAGTGTAAAAGATTAAGGAAGACTTTTTCTATACACACACACACACAATCCTGTAATTGTTACTAACCCTGTTTTATGGGAAACAGATGCTCCCAAGGCTCTTGCAGGGCCAGACTCTAAAAGCAAAAAATATCATGAACCAGAGTCTAATGTTGAGTCAGAGTCTAGACCGCCTTCAGACTCTGATCATGACACATTTTGGGTAGGAATGCCAAAGGAAGCAGCCTTTAGTCTCATTGACTCAATTATTACTCCATCAGATGAGGTGTTTATGTTTCTATATCCTTTGGTGGAATCTATTGAAGATCCAGAATCCTTCAAGACACAGCAACAAGTCTTTGATCGTCTTTCAACATATAATTCCCTAAGGAAGAAAATGTAGATGTAGTTATATATGTCTGCACTGGATGCAGTCACAAATTTATACAGCTACCTCTTCAACTCTTCACTAAAAAATCAAGCATCTGGGATCATAGAAGGCAGGACAACTGAAGTTCTCAAAGCACTTAGTGTGTCAGACTCTGAAAAACCAAAATTTAAAAAGATCAAAAAGATAAAAGTTCATAAAAGTAGAGAATCAAATTTTGTTACTTAGAAGCTGAGGTTGAACAACCAGCTTTTGACTATGAAGCAATTTGGGAAAGTGGAATTACCTATAGGATAGCCATTGAATGGATTTCCACTATTCAGCCTATTCCAGGGAAGGTGGTTGATCATCTTGTCCACAATGTATGGAAGGAGGCCAAACAATATATTTATCCAACCTACCAAAGTAGATTAGATCAACTCAATGCCTCTTATTATCAGAAAATTACAAGGGAACTGTAGGATAACTTTCAATTGATTTTTGCCCAGACCATCAATACAATCCATGCCAGGACTTTTTCAAATGATAACTTTGATGCATTAACACAGGTAGAAACACATGAGGTAGAAAGTGATGAAAGGAATTTGGAAAAGGGCACTAGTGCACCAGTGGTGGCTAGTGGCATAGGTGTTCAGCCTGTCTCACCCACACAAGAACCAAATAGTCAGAGGTTGGGTGATAGTGGGGTAGGGGGCATGTTGATAGGCCCTTTTTGATAACTCAATAAAATGCTGATGAGAACCCTAATGATATAAGAGGACAGACTCTGATGGATGCTCAAGAAGAAAATCAACAATCAATTCTCTGAGAGTCTATCCACTTTGAGGGGAAGTCTTATGCACCAACAGTCCAAGAAGGTGACACTAAGACTCTAGCTTCTAATGAAGTGATACTGAAGCAGTCAGAGTCTATAGTAGACCCTGAGACTAGAATACTGGAGCCAACAGACCCTGAAAAGAGAGAAGATGCTTATAAGGGTTTAGAGTATGTTGATGCTCACCCCTTGGTGGAAACCCCTAGCCTTCAGATATTTGATGGGGTTTACCTCCATCAAGGTGATTCAAGTATTGAAGCACCAATTCTTTCTCTTAACCCCTCTTCTATAGAACAAGATTACAGTGCTAATGATCTATGAGCATCTTACTGTCAAATCAAATGTGAGAATGAAGAGATGAAGAAATTGAAGAGATTTGTTGGTGAAGCTCTCGCCATTATGGAAGAAAATATGTTGAAATTATTTTTGAGGAACAATGAACATTTGAGAAGATCAATTGAGAAGTAATTTGTTTCCTTCTAAATTTGATACTGTTCGAGATTAATTATTTCATTCTTTAGTTTTGACATCATCATACCTTGATTTATGCTTAAATTTTATAAAACATAAATATGGGAGATTGTTAGGAATATATTCATTTGATGATGTACAAAATGCTAGAACATAGTCAAGTTAGTCCCTGTATAAGTATCAATGTCATTTGTACTTAGAAGATTTTATGAAGAAATAAAATCACAGTCTGGATGTAAATCAGAGTTTGGAAGTAGATCAGAATCTATAGACTATTAGAGTCTATAGTTTGTCAGAGACGGTAGATCATCAGAGTCTGAAGGTTTTCAGAGTCTATAAAGCTAAAGTTGAATTTGAAAGGTGGTCACAGTAATGGAAAGTCTTCGAAGATAAAGGAAAATATATTATAGATATGATATGGGAAGCAAGGAGAATTACAAAAGGAAACTGTTAGCTAATAATTAGGAATTATATTCCTATTGTAATTTGATTTTCCGTTATTAGTTGTTAGGCAGCTCTTATAAACACTCTATGTAACCTAATTTATTTTGTCGAACTTTTGAGAGAGCATAAAGATAGAGAAAGTTGTTGTGAAAAACACATAGTAGCTGCTAGGGTTTGTGTACACCCTAAGAGAGTTTGTATTTCATCATTAATAATACAAACAATATTTTCTTCATACTTTGTGTTTAATCTTTGTTATTTGTTCGAAACTTAAATACCTTAAGTTTAATTTTAAAACAGGCAAAAAAACAACATAATTATTCAACCTCCCATTCTACTTGTGTAATTGGGAAAACATAATCGGAAGGAAAGAAGACGAGGAACATGAATCCATGATTAGTTTTTCTACGAAATTCATCGTTAGAGCTGAATTTGAGTAGAGAGAATTCAGGTTTAGTCTAATTTGAAATTGGGGATGAATGGGGTTGTACGGCTGCGAACAGAAGTGGAAATAGAAAATGTAATTTTCTATTTATATTTTTCAAATGAATGGCCCTGATTTAATCCCTAAATTATCAACAACTGAGATTAATCAAGCTTAAAAAGAATTAAAATTGCAATTTTTATATAATAAAAATTATATTATAACAATTTTAATTTTTCATAAATTTTATACTTTTAATGGTAACTTTGCAATTAATTTATATAAAATAATATGTCCATAAATAAAATTATTTTATAATTTTAAATTACAACTAAAAGTGTAATTTATTTTTTTAAAATAATTAACCACCAAGAAAAATATTTTTATAAATTAAGAAATTTATTTATAAACTTCTATCAATTATGTTTAAAAATATTTCTTGGGACATATTGATCAACACTCACTATTTTTTCGAGTTTTGAAATACGAAATATTCCATGGCCAATAAATAGCTGTGCTAACCAATATTATTTTATTGAGCTTAATTTCATAATAAAGCTTGAACAACTTATAATCAAGTTCATTATTGAAAAATTTGAATTTCACCTCGAAATTTGGTCAAATAATAAATTTAATCACAAGCGGAGCAAATTTCATTGAAAATTAATTCAACAAAATTAGAGACACTCGGTGTCTTTACTTTGGGCACACTAGTATTCCTAACTCCAGGGGAAGTTTATTGAATCTTTCGGAGCTCAAAGTTTTGTAAATAAATTCAGAATATTATGTTTAGTATCTATATATACTATTTTAATATTGCCATTAGAGACATGATCACTTAGAAAATGATGTCAGATATCAATGTGTTTTGATAATGAGTGCAATACAGAATTTTTACTTAAATTTATTACACTTATATTATCACACTGAATTGACACTACATCAAATGTGACAGTATAGTCAGCTAGTGTTTGCTTCATCTAAAGGATTTGAGCAAAACATTTTGCAGCTGCTATATATTCAGTTTCGTAGTGGATATAGATACAAAATTTTATTTCTTAGAAAACCAAGAAACCAAACATCTACCAAAAAACTAACAAGTACCACTTGTGTTTTTTCTATTAATCAAGTGTTCGGCATAATCCGAATCAGAAAAGCACACTAAGTCAAATTAGTGGTCTCTTTTGGATACCATAGACCCATATCAGTGGTCCCTTTAAGGTATCTGAATATCCGCTTTACAGCAGACACATGAGATTCCTTAAGGTTGACTTGAAAGCGAGCACACTTACATACATTAAATTGTATGTCAGGCCTACTTCTAGTAATATAAAGAAGACTTCCGATCATTCCTCGATATTTCTTCATATCAATAGAAATACCACTAGGATCTTCCATCATCTTTAAGGTAGGTCACATAGGGGTACTAATTGTCTTACGATTTTCCATATCAAATTTCTTAAGAATTTCTTTACAATATTTCAATTGTGAAATATGAATGCCTTCATCAGATTTCTTAATTTACAATCCTAGAAAGAAATTTAATTCCCCCATCATGTTCATTTTAAATTCTTTACTCAAAATGTCAAAGAATTCCTTACATAGAGACTCTTTGGTGGAACCGAAGATAATACCATCTACATAAATTTAAACAAGCAAGATATCATCACCTTCAAGAGAGTGGTATCAATAACTCCTATTTTGAAACCATTTTCAATTAGAAATTTGCTTAACCTCTCATACCAAGCTCGGGGAGCTTGCTTTAGTTCGCGTAAATCCTTATACAATTTATACACATATTCAGGATGTAAATGGTCTTCAAATCCCGGTGGTTCTCTTACATATACTTCTTCTTTTAAGACTCCATTAAGGAAAACATATTTTACATCCATTTGATAGACTTTGAAACTTCTATGACAAACAAAGGCTAAGAACATTCAAATTGAATCAATTCGAGCCATGGGAGCATAGGTTTCATCAAAATCTATTCCTTCCATTTGAGTATAGCCTTGAGCAACTAGTCGTGCTTTATTTCTTACCAATATTCCACTTTCGTCCAACTTGTTGCGAAAGACCCACTCTGTTTCAATAATGGAGGTATCAAGGGGTTGTAGAACTAGTTCTCAAACTTTATTATGAAAGAATTGGCAGCGAAATTCCTTGGCGGGTAAGTTCCGACCCGCACGAAAGAGTATGTATCTATCTAAAATAAAAATGGATGCAATAAGTTATTTGGTCGGTCCGTGACCCCTAGATGCCGAAGGCTTCTTTACGGTGATTTATTTAGCCTTTGTGTAACCCGGTTACGTTACATTCAAGACCAGACTTAACATAAATGTAGCCACTGGAGCCATTCTAAAAAGGAAAAAAAAGCAAGCGGTGCACTTAAATCTAAATAGGGTGGTATGGGTGTGATTTTTTTTATCGACCGTGCTCGAAAAATATATGTTATATTGAGCACAGGTCGATTAGTATTACACAGAAGAAATCAATTATAGACCCGCGGTAGTAACGGAACCGGGGAAAGTATACAGAAACCCCCTGGCTAAACCTAATGATGGTAGGGGTGAAATCTCAGCTTCTGCCTCCAGCATGAGCAAACCTTTTCGGAACTGGTTATAGTATCCGGTCCACCCTGGGCCCGACGGGCTTGGGCTTTCGAAAAGATGAAGATGCAAGGCCTCAAATAATGTGATGAATAGATTCTACTATAAGAGTACTTCCGAAGAAGATCAGATCTCATATAAAAATCCAATCCTCATCCAATAAAGTTTTCTTTACGGTTTTGGGTTCTATTTGTGATAGAAAGGTCATATGTCTCACAATGTTTTGAACTTGAGCACGAGTTTGAATGCCTTTAGTTAGATCTCCTAAGACATAATCTATTAGATGATCTTTAAGCAATTGTAATTCCATAGGCAATTCAAGTTCGTCCTTAACTTTTTCAAGAGGATTCTTTGAAACTATTGGTCCGAGATTCATGTTTCTAATTTGTCGAATAATATTTTCAACATCTTTTGGAATATGACCATTTGAATCCGGTTCCTCCTCTATCAAATCTTTAAACTTTGAGTTTGGTTTAGATTCGTCGAATGCAATATTCATTGATTCTTCCACAACCAAATATTAAGATTAAATACTCTATAAGATTTGCTAATAACAGAATATCCTAGAAAAATGACATCTCCAGATTTTGGGTCAAATTTCGTTAGATAATCTTTGGTATTCATGATATAACATTTACTTCCAAAAACTTTGAAGTGACCAAGCTTAGGAGTTTTACTAAAATAAAGCTCATATGGAGTTTTCATTTTGATAGGTCGTAGTAATACTCTATTAAGAACATGGCATGCAGTAGACATAGCTTTGGCCCAAAAGTATTTTGGTCGACGATATTCGTTAAGCATAGTATTTTCCATTTCTTGCAATGTCCTGTTCTTCCTTTCAACTACCCATTTTATTGAGGTGTATAAGGTGCAGAAAATTTGTGAGTAATATCGTACGCTTCACAAAACTCAAAAAATCTTGAATTCTCAAGTTCCTTTCCATGCTCAATCCTTATGTAGATGATCGACTCATTTTGTTGATTTTATATGTGTTTGCAGAGTGCGATAAATGATTCAAATGCATCACTCTTTGATTTTAGATACTCTATCCATGTAAACCGAGAGTATTCATCAACTACCACGAGGGTGTATTGACTTCCTTCAATGCTTTGCACTGGAACTGGTCCGATATGATCCATTGTAATAGCTCAAGTGGTCTAAAAGTAGACACCATGAATTTGGCTTTATGAGATGCTCAGATTTGTTTGCCAATTTCACAAGCTTCACATATATGATCTTTAACAAAATTGAGTTTCGGTAATCCACGTACATATTCTTTCGAACATATAGTTTTAATGAGGGTTTCATGTTTACATGGCCCAACCTTCAATGTCATAACCATGGATACTCATTAATGGAAACCAAACATACATTCTTATATTTCGTAGTGTCACACGTATAGACATTTTTATCACTTGGATAGCTTAGAGCTAGTCTTTCGTCTGCATCGTAAATAGAACAATGTGACGAACGAAAGACTACTTTACAACCATTATCACATAGTTGACTTATGGATAACAACTTATACTTTAGTCCCATGACTAATTGTACGTTTGTTATTTTGAATCATTCATTTTCGATATCCCCAATCCAAATGATGTTGCCTTTACTGTTATCTCCAAAGTTACACTTCCAGCAGTTACTTTTTTTATGTTGTTCAATAATGACTTATTTCTGGTCATATGTCTAAAACATCCATTATCAAGATACCACAAGTCTTTCTTAACAGTAAGGAATACCTGCATAACAAATCAGTTAAATCTTTTGGTACCCCTTTGTCTTAAGGGTCCTTGGATTAGTACATCATAAGGCATATATGAACTAACATTAACAAATCTAGGCATAGGATAATATTGTACATAATCATGTAATCTTCTAGATGATTCATTCCTAGTAGAGATATGATATGAATTTCTCCTAGAGGTATATTTATTATAGTTAGCATGATTAGGAGTCTTACTAGGTGGAAATATAGTAATAATCAAATTTCTAGAATTTGCATTGGCATTGTAATTCACATTATTAAATCTAACATGAGCATTTGAAGTACTAGGGTAGGTATTATGACTCACATTAGCATGTTGACTCGAACTAGCATGATAACTCGTATTTCTAGGCATATAGGCATTTAAGTTACGAGATTGACCATAGTTGTTAGGATTTTGAGTCTTAGAACCATTTTGATGAGCATTTTCCTTTCAAGTTACACTAGAGCTAGGATGCACATTTATCTTGTTCATTGGTTCATAGATTATTAGTTCTTGATGGTATCAAAACCTTGGTTGGCTTTGGATATTCACCTTATGATCATTTCTCTTTTGAGATAATTTCTTATCCTTTCTATTTTTAGAAATTGATCCTTTAGGAACCCATTTATACTTTCCCTTAAATTCACCTTCTATGGTTTTGCAATATAAACGAGTATGTCCACTTACATTGCAATATGTACACTCAGGTGTAGGTGATTTAGGTGTAGTACTAATCAGAGGTTTAGGTTTATGTTCTTCCTTTTGAGGAGGACCATTATATTCATAACCCAATCCTTCACGATTAAATGATTCCTGATTGCCAAATATCATTCTTTCTAAAATGGCACTACCCTTAGTGAATTGTTTCAAAGTGGATTCGAGATTTTCCTTTTCTTTAACCAAGACATTAATCTTGTTAGTAAAAAATCTCTCTTTATTCATGACTTGAGATAAAAGCTTTTGTTTTTCATCTTTCGAAATTCATCGTTCCTAGATCCGAAATAAGTTTTTGAAGACTTTTGATTGGATATCAAACTTGCTTTTAAGTTTAGTAAATTTTTTATCTTTTTCGGATAGATGAATTTTGTAGTCAAGATTTTGTTCTATCAAGGCTTGAAGAAGCTCTTCCTCTACATCTCCTATGATGGATTGTTCGAGGTCTTTTATACGTTCGAATCATGTCAAATTCTCTTGAATCAAGGATTCATTTTAAATTTTCAAATTTAATAGATCAACATGGAGCACACGATTACGTTCGTTAAAAAGAATCTTGTCATTCTCAATCTCTTCATCTTGCATAATCAGAGACACATTTTTGACTTCAAGAGTATGAATTTGGTCATCCTTTCCGTTCATCTCTATTTTAAGCTTTCATTTTGAGAGAGAATATTGGTAACATACTCCATGTCTTTAACATATACGTCGGTCAAACTAGTGACCTCTATTTGAAGTTGGAGACACAAATCCTCATATTTATCCTTTTCAGATTTGGTCTTTGTATAGTTCCATCTTAACTCATCATTATAATTTTCAAATCTTTAACCAAATTTCTAAGCTCAGAAATATCCATGTCATAATGATCAATTTTAGACAATTTATTATCATTACTACTACATGAAGAAATTACAATTCGTTTAGACATTACCTCTAATAGAGAAGTGGAGGCTTCCGTAGGAGCATCTTCATCACCGATTGCCATTAAGCAGAAATTAACAATTTCTTCATTTTTATCCATAGTTTCCTCATCTTCGCTTAAATCCCATCCACTTTTAGCAACATGGATTTTTCCTTTAGACAAATTTGGACATTTCCTTTTAAAATGACCAGGTTGTTTACATTCAAAACACACATTCTCATTTTCTTCGGGATTTACCTCTTTAGGCTTAGGTGTGTAATTACTCGTAAATTTCGAGTTATTGTTGTAAACATTATTTGCTTTTTGTTGTACACTTTTGCCTTTAGCATAGCTCGTGCTAGGAAAATTATTCTTATAGTTCGGCATACTCTTAGAGTTAAAAACTCGTTATTGGTTACCGGATTTAAGAAAGCCTTTCCCGTATTGTTGAGTTTTGTTTTGTAAAATGTGACAGAGTTGTCTCGTGGGTAAAGCAATTTCTTGTTCGTCGATATTTTCTAACTCTTCGTTTAAGTCATCGTTGTTTTCATCTTCATCGATAAATATTACTTTTAGAGCCATACTTTTCCTCTTCTCTTCAATGTTAGGAAGATGTTTATCCAGAGCATTGTCTTCTTCATATGCATGAAGATTGCTGAATAAACTATCGATGGTATATGCATTCAGATTCTGCATTTCTTTTATAGTGGTAACTTTAACTTTCCAACTCGGAGGTAAGGCTTTTAACACTCTTCGATTTTTCTCGTTAATCGAATAAGCCTTTCCAAGTTGTGTAAGTTCATCGATAATTCGAGTAAATCTCGTTTCCATATCGATGATGGTTTCACCTTCGAGGTCTTTAAAGTTCTCATATTCTTGGATTAGAGTATCCATTCGAGAGTCTATAATATCCATTGTTCCCTCGTAGGTAATAACCAATTTGTTCCACATTTCTTGTGCCGACTTGCAGTTATTAACACGTCTGTACTCTTTTTCTGCAAGTGTACTTGTTAAGATCATTTTCTTTTTAGCGGCTATGTTCATTAACTCTTTTTCTTCACGGGTGTATTCACTGACATTCTTTTCCATGACTATATCGTCACTACTTTAGTCAGAACAACAACATCATCCTCGATAGCCATCCACTCTAACGCCTTGGGATTTAGCATATATTCTAAATCGTGTTTTCCAAGTAGCAAAGTTGGTGTCGTCGAATAAAGTAGGTCTCAAACTCGAGAGACCATCACCTCCTCAAATATAAGTAAGAAAAATAAACCCTGCGTAGACTATGTTCCTCTAACCTTCTGTAGGTCTTGGGTCTTTCCTCTTCTTTATGTTACAAAGACACCCAACTTCCCGTCGGTGTGACTAGGATTTGGGTCTTAGAACAAGGATCACCTCACTTTATTTCACCTCACTAACAAAGTCTAGACAACTAGTACTACGACTTAATAACTCTGTTTAAGAAAGAAAGTTGGTGGACTAGTATATTATAGTACTAGGCTGGTAACAAACAAATATATTTAATATAGCCGAAGCAACATAATATATAAATGTGAGTCGGGGTAAGTCGCTTCGTTAGAAGGACGAACCACACGTAGTGTGTGTACGTGTATGCAAGTATTTAAGTGTGTATGTTAAAGTAAAGTACGTTATGTAAAACGTATGAATACAAGTACTTTAAAGTAAATAAGCTAAAGTAAATTGCGATATGTAAAGCGTATGAATGCAATGCAAGCACTTAGAGTAAATATATATATATATATATATATATATATATATATATATATATAT
>QRFB01000481.1:24156-71714 GCA_008931105.1 Oenanthe javanica | reverse complement strand
AATATATATATATATATATATATATATATATATATATATATATATATATATATATATATATATATATATATATATATATATATATATAATGGGATATATAAGGCTGAAAATAACTAAGCCAAATATATTTTGACTTGAATGAGATCAAGAACATTTTATAATTGCTTTGTTTAACAGGCATTGGAAATTAAAGACAAACTATGACCTTTAAACAAACACAAAATATACCACTTAAATTCAACGAGTAAGTTTCGTTTGTGTCGTACCTCGACTTATACAAAATATTATTCAACTCGGAATAATGTGGGTTAACCTCAAGAAGGAGTCCTTTTGTTTATGTCGTATCTCGACTTATACAAATTGGTGTCGACTCGGAATTAAAGTGAATTTAAACTTATGAATATTTTACGAGAGAGCTTCGTTTATATCTCTAAATAATATATGAAATTTATACGAATATTTTAATCTCGGAATATAAGTTAGTTTATGTCTCTATTTATTTCAAACAAGGAGATGTCTGTTTATATCTAATAATAATGACTTATACGAATTTTATCTCAACTTGGAAATAAATTGAGTGGACTTGCAAATATTCAATAAGGAGTCCTTTTGTTTATGTCTCTATATAAGACTTATACAAATCGGTCTCGACTCGGAACAAAAGCTAGTTTAATTACCAAATTCAACAAGGAGTCCATTTATTTATACATCTATATGAGTTTTATACAAATCGGTCTTTACTCAGAACTTAAGTAACTCGGAGTCGTTATGAATCCCGAATAGATAAGCTAAGGATATGAACGATTAATTTGGGAAAGTAAGAGATGAAAAAAAAGCTCTCCCAAATACCAATGGTGCTCAAATGAGAACTTATTTTAAAATAAAAACTGAGACACAATCTTGGCCCTTGCTTTTATAATATTTTTAATAATTACCTCTAAAAGAATGATTATATTATAAAAAAAGGTTAATATTTAATACAAATAATAAGTAACTATAATTACACTAATAATACACACACACACACATTTAAAATAAAGCACCAATTTATACAAGGGTTTTTTTGAAAAATACTACACATTTTATTTTATGTTTTACAAAATACATTTTTTTTAATTTTATATTTTGTAAAAATACGATTTTAAAGTTTTTTTTTGCAAAATTAAGGTTTTTTAACCAATGCAACCAAAAACATCTAAAATCAACCTTAAATGCAACCACGAGCAATTTCAATTTTTTTCAAAAAAAAGTTGCATTCAATTTTATTTGGTTACAAATTATATATAAAAAAATTAATTTTGGTTACTTTTAGTTGCAAGCCGTATTTTTTCAAAAAATTTCAAAACATAGTAAAATCGAAAAAAGTAATATTTTTGATAAATACCCTTTATATCATTATAGAAATAAATATATACTATATTATTATAGTTGAAAAATTAAAAGTTTTGGTCAGTCGGTCGATACTGGACCACGAACCTAAAACATATACATATATTAGATATAATTTACTTATTATAATACTGAACGTAATTATATACATATCTCTATTAATTAAATTTTTTTAATTTTTCTGATTTGTATTTATCTGTATGTAAAATTTTATCATTATAGAAATAATTTTACTTTTTTGATTTTTCTTATCAGAAAAATTAAACGTTAAAAACACACACATAAACATCAAAGAAAAGGTTTTAAGAAAAAAACCGTGCATTTATAAACTAGTAAATTTGTTAACCCCTCACTACTGCATCTGTGAATTGTATGTGTAAGTTTTGTAGTTCTTCTATCACATTTTTTTATTATCGTTTGAAGATCTTGTACATGTATTTAAATTTGTATATTCATGTCCTTATATATGTATATAATGTTGTATGTATATTCATGTATCACATTATGCCCATCAACTGTTTGTTGAAAGTCCTTAAAGAAGCCTCTAAGCACATTAAGTCAAAAAATATGTTGATTAATTGTTTTAATTATTATTGTTACTCTCATTTCGATAATTTTGGTGAAATGATGCTTAAAATGTTGTTCAATTGGGATGGAGGTTTGGTTCTTGGGGGGAAATTAGGTGACACATATTTAGTATAGTTTGGAGGTTTTCGATTGTGGCTTAGATGATGTTTTAAGAGCTGTTGGATAGATAAAATGTGGAAGTTACAAGCTTAGCAATTAAACAAGTAAGCTCGTTTTAATCGTATTGAAAATTTTTATTCAATGATATGGAAGGCATGTAGTGATTCGTAGTTGATTTGGTATCGCTGGACAACAAAAAGTAAGTCTCGACTCTCGACTAATACCTAAAGCCAGAAACATGCGGCTGAATAAACAACCTAATATATATTAAACCAATCTAATAATAACTTTATATAAATGAAATAGCGGGACTGATCCTCTATCGACTAGTTTGTTGGTTCTGCTGATAATTCTCAGCTTCGTTTTCAGGTAAAATTATTGGGACAGTTGTTCTATGTTTCAAATGGAGGACATGTTCAAGAATATGACATTTGCAGCCCACACAGCTGCTGCTGTTGGATCCATTGCATTAAGTGTTGTCCTCACTTACCCTATTGATACGTTAAAAACCCTGATACAGGTTTGTATACCAACTTGAATATTAGTGCACTGATATGTGAAGGTTGAAACTGCTTGGCTTAAGTATAGTATTTAATTAGTCATCCTTGTCTGTTCTTTGGAGGGAAAAACAGGTTGGATCAGACTCTAGTAAACAGTTGACTCCAGCTCAGGTTCTTCATAGAGTTCGCACTTTATCAGGAAATTCAGGTGATATGTCATTGCTTACATTCAAGCTTTAAATTATTCTACTGATTCAAGTTGAGATGTATTATACTCATTTGCTAAGATCAATATGATTTCGCAATGCTTTAGATGACAACTATTAGCATGCATTCAAATCAAAGTAGATACAAATCAGGACCATGTGTATGCTCTCAGTCAAGGAAAATAAAAAATTGACCATATATTGAATTTTGAAATTATATATCGCTGGAAAGTGGTTACCTTGTTATTGTACATGCTTAAAAATATTGATTAACACTGAGTTTTACTCCGTGACCAAAACTTATTTTTTTTTGCTGTATTTAGATAAAGTTATCAGAAATTTCTCGAGTGTACGCAAGTCGATGTTTTGAGTTAAAATTATTAGTATGTGTTCAAAGTTGATACAAAATATTACCATGTGTATGCTCCAAGGCAAGGAAAAAGAAACAGCGACTAGGACACTTGCATTTTCCAGTCAGGAAACCATGTAGTCACCCTAGTGACACCATGGTAATGCCATAGTGATGCCATGACAACTAATAATTACATATAGACAATCTTCTTTATGCAGAATTGCACACTTGAGGTAGCTCTGAAAATTCTATCTAAATACTACTACAGAAAAGATAAATTTTGGACACGGAGTCAAACTAAGTGTACAATAACAGACCTTTACAGTGATATGTATGTATGTATCATCTCAAGATCAGATTATATTTACCCTGCGAGATCTGTTTTTCTTGACAAGATTTGTTTTGACATGATTCAAANCCCCCCCCCCCCCCCCGAACCCATGTTCATTTGCTTTTTTTTCTTCTAAATCCTTTTTTCTTCTTTATTCTTTTCAGAATAGCTAGTAGCCATACATAATTTGTAATTTTGCAACCTGAATTATAACATAGAACATAAGTGTATATTTTTTTATAATATAATTGTAATCACATGTTATCATAATATTTATACATATAATTAAATGTATACATACGTATAATGTACTTATAATTTTATGACATTTAAAATTCCATTTAATTATCAGAAGCGAATGAACAAGACAAATTTCCATACAAATATTATAATATATGTGCGGGTCTATGTATTACGTTGCATGTCAAATTGCCGTACAAATAAATTGTTGTTGTGGCCTCCTGGCGCCCATTGGCCCTTACCAACGTCATAACAACAATGATATGTGTTACTGCTAGTTAATGGTATATCGACATTTTCACTTGAAGAAGCTGCAAAAAGGAGAAAAAAATGGCATGTCCAAGCTTTAAATTGTCATTTTTCCAATTCTATGTTGAACTGTACTTTAGTTGCATGCCAAATTTGCTCGAATATATACCATCACGCTCTTTACTTTCGTCTATTCATGCGAGTAACATTACTAACATAGTATTTCAAGAAAATCTCTTAAGTTAGCTGACAAATTTCAAACTGATGTGTGTGTGTGTAGTATACATATATAATATGTGTATACCAATTGACTCTATCAATTCTTTGCTTGGTTTAGGTTTGTACAATGGTTTTGGTTGGGTGGCCTTGGGGAGAATGCCAGGTCTTGCAGCTCGGTTTGGTACTTACGAAATACTAACAGCTTTTTACAAAGGTATATTTTAAAATATATCAACACTAAAGAACATTAGAGAACGGCTTTTGTATGGAATCTAGTCTGATACTCTGTGCTATTCGGTTCTTGTCTTAAAATGAATTATTTGTAGTTGTTTTTGGAGCATGCCAAATTTATTTTTTAACTTCTGTTAGCAAATGTGTTAATTACTTTTCCTACACCTTATTGGTGCTTACAGATGGTCGAGAAGATAATTATGTCTATGCTTCTGAAGCCCTCTTGGCAGGAATGGCAACAGGTGCTGTGGTGTCCGTCATTAACACTCCATTTGAACTTCTCAAAATTCGTTCACAAGTCACATCCGCTTCTCTTGTTCCAAGCACCACATCTGCTGTAGCAACAAATACTGTCTCACCTTCAATTGCAAAATTACTTCGAGGACATTATATGGACATGAAATCCCTGAACAAATCTGCTGGGCTTTTGTCCACCCTTAATACAAAACATCCCAACATGATCAGTGCATTAAAGGATTACCCGTGGATGATGACTGGGTCAGGGAGACCACCAGCTGTCTACAATGTTCGAAATCCATGGGACATCATCACTTTAGAAGGGTGGAGTGCACTATGGAGAGGTCTGCGTTCAGGAATCTTTCGAGATTCCATTTTTTGTGGTGTATTCTTCTCAAGCTGGCAAGTTCTTCACCAAGCAATGCTTGATTGGAAGGCAGTTTCAGTAGACCCCCCACCCAGGTTCTGAATCCATCCTTCATTAATTAGCCCACTTCATAATATATGTTATTACCTTTATCTGTTTTTGTCACTTGTCGCTGGGCTGAACTGACTCCTATTAACATGAAACTTGTTTGGATTTTGTTTATGTCAGTATTTAATTCGAAGAAGTGATTGTTTATCACTTGTGGTTGATATTTATAACTGTCCTTTTCATTACTTTGCGTTTAGAGTATATGCTGCATTTGTGTTCATTCTTAGATGGTTTATCTCTCTTTGATCGGGAGAATTTTTAAAATGTTTTTTATGAGACAGCTAAATATGTTCTTATAAAATAGGACAGTTTTTAATCACGGTTAATCCATCATGTAGGAGCTCATCTTGTTATTGTTTTTAGTTAATTTTACTATTATGAAGGATAAAGACGCACCGAAGTGCTAAGGCATGTACTACATGAAGATAGGACCATAATTGTACAAAATTTAAATATATATTGTATAGCTCCAAAAGCAAAATTTAACAGTTACCAAATGAAGTATGCTAACAGATAATCAATGATTCAAGTACAACAAATAATAAATTAACCTAAAAAACAAGTGGTTAATAATGTTTACCAATAAATTATTCTTATTTACTAATATTTTCCTATTTAATAGTTATTTTGAGCCAAAAATGTATTTTAAAGACCATAATACAACTATATTTTAACTAGCTAATAGATTTATGTGTATATGTTATTTACAAGGATTTATCTAAATGAACCACAACCATGGAGAAGCTTGTTGCGTCCACTCGCAGAAGAACAAGAAGTATATTTTATTTGTAATGTACCTTAAGAGCTACAAGTATGATTTTAAATAATTGGTCGTCTTTATCTTTTATCTTTTGTTTTAGTTGTGACATATTTGGGTTATGAAATTATGGACTCCTCTTCTTCTTCTTTTTTTTTTTTAAATTTCTTTAAATTACGTAATTTGTCCAAAGTTCACTAAGGCAAGCTAAGCTAATAATGAGCCTCTTACCTCTTACTGCTTCTCGTTTCTTTCCATGAGGAACACAACTTTTTGAAGAGAATCGCCCCATCCAAGAAGCTCGGCCTGGGCGCAAATTTGGCAACGTTAGTTGATTTGCGGATTAATAATTTGGTATGATTATCATATAGTTATGATCAATAAATATTGTATAATTACTGCTCAGTAGACTGTTCAATTTGTAAAATTGTATTACTCCAAGTGCATGGCCAGAATCAATTTTTTGTGTGTTATTATATTAGGGATAGTGTGAATTATGTTGGTTTGGGCAATAAAGGTGTAAGAGAGTATTCATTTTGAGAGGTTATCCCTGATGACTACCTAGAAATTCCTCCACCTGGCTGAGATTTTTGTAAGAGTACATATCATTTGCGTGTATTTCGCGATAAAAAGATCCTCTATGCCAAAGATCAATCTGATTCCAATCACCTAGCGGCAATTCCCCTTGCTGTTCTCGAGTAGCTATATATTCCTCCACCAAACTTGTGTTCCTCCTTTAATTGATATACCACCAATGATACTTTCTTTGCCTCTCAATTTTGTGAAATTTAATGAAGTTTTTGAGGTACTCATACCATGTATATCTCATTGTTCTTTGCTCCATATATAGTTGGTATTAATTGTTTTCTTCTATTTATCTTCCAACAATGTATTGACTATGTTCGGTGATCTTCTATTGAATGCTTATATTTATCATGAGAATGTTGTAAGTCTCTACATTCCTTTAGATTAATGCAACATTGTGGTGCATGCTTTGTGACCCCGACTCTTCATTTTGCCACAAATACCCGTGTCGGACACTCGACACTTAGACACGGGTATGGACACTTGGACACTTATTTTAGGCCAAAATCATGTAAAATTTTAAAATATTGTCGAGTCCTCAACTTGGTCACGTATCCATGTTGGACACTTCCTGAGTAACAAATTGCATGTCTACAAGGTGGAGAGTGGTACACTGAATTTCTAACTATACCTTCTTCACCACTATCATGATATAAGGCATGGTGGGCTGGATTTTTCTTGTCGCAGCAAGTTAAAACACCAAACAAATTCACTTGTCGATCCTTTGATGACATTTTTCCCTCGCAACAAGGTTAATATTTTCATTCATGCATGACAACCATGGCTTTGGAAGTTTATTAGTGATATTATTCTAGAATTAGATAATTATATTACTATGTATTTCTTAAATGGAAAGATACATAATAGGGGTTTGAATTTAATTAGGTAATATCCGTTGCAATTATTATAAATATGGATTGGTTCTTGTCATCAAAACAAAATATTATTATTGAGAGTGTATGATAATTAAATTGTGAATTTCTGCCTAGAAATCTGTGTTCCTATCACTTATGTACTTTGTACAATCACCACATCAAACCATTGCTTCAATTAATAATAATCAATCCATAACATTTTATCCAAGTGGATACCCTATTACCCTCTTCTCTTGTTCAAACAAGAGGTCGAGCCTGAGTAGAGGCATGTGTGTGGGTATTAAAATTTCTTGTAATTGATTATTTCCAAAAATGAAAATAAAACTAGGAATAATAAAAATAATTTACTGAAAGGTAGCTAATGTGACAACAGATTTGGAGTAACTATCTTGTTAGTTGTTACGAATGAAGAAGAAAGGCGAACAATTGGATATGAATTCTTATTTTATTATTAGTCTAATAACATAAATTTACTTAGTCCGTTGATATATGAACAAGATTTCAGAGTAAGTAATAAAAATATCTAAATATCTAGAATATCTCTTACTTGTTGGATAAGGTAACATGTATTCATGTTCACTTAAGTACAACCAACAAGAAAACAACTATGATATTTTAAAGGTTCTCAAACTTATGAAAACAAGCTACCAATGCATGGTTGTGCACCAAAAATGCATGGATACGGGAATGGAGCCTAGAATTGTTTCACATGTGAGATATTTGAGCTTTAATGATTGAAGGCAAACAAAACATAGATTATATGAAATTAATTAATAATTTAAATTCAATTGTTATTCATTCTTAACAATGACAATGATGGATACAAACATTTATGAACGTAAATCATTGAACTAACAATTATAAAAAATTCAAGTTTAATAATTACCCATCATTCCAAAAAGACCATAAATTATAAGAACTTGAACAATTTGTTTTTAGTTTTTACATCTAATCGTTTAAATCTATAAAAATTTGGTAAACTATAATTAGATTTTCTTTAAACATATCACAGATCTTTCAAATAATAGGCAAAAATAATCACAAAGATGTATATTCAAACTACTTGTATTGAATGAATGTAATATAATTTTTTTTACTAAATCTGTTAATGGCTTCATGCATGGGTGTGCATTGGACTAGGGGTGACAATTTCGGGTAATAGGTTGAGTTCATGTCGGGTTTGCTGTATGCCTATATCCCGTACTTTTTTTTGGGCAATCTGAACTCGACCTGTTATGTATCTGATAACCCAGAAATGGCCTGTTTCGACTCGAATATTATTAAAATTAAGTATTTTACCTATATATAAACTGTTAAAAAATTTGTAATGCACGGAAGGCGGTATCTTTATGAGGCACTGTGCTTGGTTTTAGTGTCTAACTGCAGCATCGTTCCATCTCTTTCGATTATTTTGGCCATGCTTGTTTTCCTCAGGTGATTCATATAATGCGTTGCCTGCCACACCATGGAAAGAAATGACAATTGTATTTGTTGCAGAAAATTGAACGGCATCATGTACTTCATTATTGAAGTATCTATGATCCTACTTCAAATAACAATGTTTAGAATCTTCGAAAGAAGTTCTGGTGCAGAGGAAGGAATTAGAAGATTAATTTATTTTATTTTTATCATTTAGGAATAAAGTTTATTGTATGTTAATAAACAAATTTAATTATACTATATCGATAGATTATCTGGGATATTCTAGGAATCTAGGTTATAGAAGTGGAGTAAGAATAGGAGTTGTTTCCTTTAATATAATTTGTTTATGAATTAGTATTGGAAACTATACATAAAAAAATATTATTTTTCTTTCTAATATGAAATTGTTTAGCTTTCAATTCACAGGCAGTCTGTATAAACTTTTGTGNTAGCTTTCAATTCACAGGCATTCTGTATAAACTTTTGCAACGCTTATTAATAATCTGAGTTCTGAATATTATAAATTGATGGATACTTGATAATTTCATGGATTAATTTTTGTCTCTACCGGTTCCCTGCACAGAGGTTTTATACCCTTATTCTTCCCTTTCCCAGCTATATAGTACATCAAGTTCATTTGTACACACCATTAAAATTAATGTATCTCTGTATTTGGAGTTTAGGAGTCTTAATAAAGGGCTAGAGTTTATTGTTACAGGTTAGAGCTTAGAGAATAGAACACGGTTAAAAGAGATGTAATTTAATAATTTAATCTAACTTACTCTATCCTTTCAGTGAGAAAAACTTTTTAGAATTAACAGCTTTTTTATTTTTTATAAAGTGGAGTTACCAAATAGCTAATTTTTATAATTTTTATGTTTTATGTTAATGTAGCAATCTGTAATCCAGCTTTTGAGCCTAGTTGGCTAAAGGCTGCTTAAGCTAAAAGCCTAAAAGTACTTTTTATCTCGTAAAAATTACCTTAATAGGTATACTATTTTTTTATTATAATGGGGGTGTTTGGCTTAGCTTATAAGTAATAAGTTACTTTTTTTAAAAAAGTATTTTCATATTTTTTTTGAAAATTAATATTTATTTTAAAAATTTAAGACCAAATCTTATTTCCAAATTTGAAAATAAGTTACTTATTTTCAGAAAAAGTACATATGTACCAACTTTTTCAGCTTATAAGCTACTTATAATGTTAGCCAAACGGGGCAAATGTGTTGTTATGTGTACTAAAAAAGTAAACTGCTAGTTCTATGCTTTTAAGTTACGTGCTCCAACGATAAGCTGCAGTTTAATTACCAGCTGAGATTTGACCAATGGTTTCCCCCTTTATGTTCTTATTCAATTTTGTTTTCGTTTCATATTTTCCATTTCTAATTTCTGTTACCATTATATAGATATGATGAAGAAATTGGCCCATTATCTCCTTTATCCGTAAGTTTTGCTGCTGGCATTTCTGGCTCGGCTGCTGCTGCTGCGTCTCATTGTTTTGACACTGCTAAAAGCCGTTCACAATGTATAGTGGTACCCAAGGTATGTTAGATATTTAAAGTAAGTTTAGAAACAATACGGGCTTCTTAGCCTGCATTATGGTAGTTTATATCTGTTATTGCTTGTTTTAGATATGTCAGGTCATATGCTAAATTCAGGCCTGGTCCTGAGGGTAATTTGGAGGGGCAATGGCCAAGGGACCAAAATTAGAAGGGGGCCCAATTTTTTTAGATTTTAATATAATAGAGAAATTTTATTTTTTGAAATCAGGGGAAAAATTAATATTAAAAAATAAAAAAAGAAATGCTTGCACATTAGTTAGCGGTCTTTACTCCCGATCTATATCAAAATTGAATCATTCGACTTTTTTTTCTTTTCAGAATCAACTCTTTGTATTCTCAAAATTATCTCCATCATCATTAAACATATCAGAAATTTAAATATTTTTTATTAAAATTACTTGAAGTTAAAGTTAAAAAAACCCTATTTGAGGTCATCAATGTTATGAGAACAGTTGAATGGTCTTGTAATTCTATCAATCGAGAAGGGGTTACTAAAAAATATTGATACTAATGTTATTATCAAAGATTTTATATCTTGAAAATTTTTATATCTCGAAAAACTCGTAAAACCTATTTTTTATGAATTGTTAGATTATGTATTAAAGTATAGAATATAAATTGATTGGACAATTTTTTTTTATTTTAATAAAATAATGAATTATTTTAATAAAATTATTATTTTTTTTTTGAAAGGGCCCCGATTTATTATTTTGCCTATGGCCCCGAAAAGATCCGGATCGGACCTGGCTAAATTATAAGTTTTGATATTCAGAGTAAGGGGTATTGTGCTATTGTCTGCTTTGAGGGAAGAACCAGCAACAAATCCTACACTAGTAAATCTCGAATAAAAGTCTCCATCTGTTTTGTACTCTAGGTAAGCAAGTATAGGATATTAAAGTAGTGCATGCTAGCTGAAATCAATTAGTTGTATATTGGTTGTCTAGATAAAGTTATAAATAGCAGTATATGCATTGTATCTTCCAATGTGTTGAATATTAAATGAATCATTTGAATTTGCAGTATCTGCTTTTTAAAACTCATCTTTGATCCTTGCAAATGTATCATCGATTACTAGCTCATTCACTCTAATTTAGTGAATTTCCTTAGTTCCTGATCGTCTGAATTCAAGAAACTCAATTTTTATTGGGTGGCTATATTCTAGGATAAAATCATAATCAAACAAATTGCTAGAATTTGAGAGATAGTGACCCTAACAAAAGATTTCTGTAAATTCAAAAATAATGGTGGGAACATCTTTGTTATTATGTTATATTTTGTGCACTTGTATATTCTCTTCACCTCTTCTCCTTTTGTATCATCTTTTTGACTCTGACGCGATTTGGAATGGTAAAAGGTGATCATATGCATATGGTTTGCATTAATTATCTGCCTATCTTATTACAGTTTATATCCATGGAGAGGAGATTGCTGAAGTGGTCACGGCCAGGGAATAGATTTGAGAGTTTTACGGGAATCCACCCTAGAGATAGGAACATATTGTTCCGTGGCATTTGGTTAAGGATGGCTCGTAGTGGAATGGCATCATTTTTATTGGTAGGAGGCTATTATTTTACTGTTGATCAGCTGGTTTCTTGATGAATGTCTGACTGTTAACTAGTATAATGGATAAAGATTTGTGTGTGTCATTAGACTTGAAGGCACAAGTTAGAAAGGTACCACCTCATGCAAACAGATTCCTTCTTCAAAGGACCTCGTGTGCAACTAGCAGATTTACATTTCATTTCCTATGGTCATCATGTTTTGTTTTATTTGAACGCCAGATGGCAAACACATGGATGATGGTATATCTTTAAACCCACACAATCCTTCTATGGAAGAAAGGTATTCTTATATGACTGTATACTTTCTGCAAGAACTACTAGTATAGACGTAATAGTTTTGTGATAACGTGTAATAGTTGTTAATTGAACATATTTTGGTTCTAAGTGCATTTTAGCCAAAATTTCTAAAACTTTAATGTGATCCTTACCCACATAATATATATCAAACATATTATTTTTCTTCAGAAAACAGTCGAATAAATAATGCGAAAGACTAAACTCAACCTGTTCCGATTACTGTACATACATGTGAATATGTGATAATTTGACAAAATTATAGAACCACAATTTTTTTTGAATGGTGAACTTAATATGCCCTATTGAGAAAAAAGAAATTAACGAAATGCTAAAATTTTATTATATACTACCTCCTTCCCTATTTACATATTTTTTTAAAATTTTTGTGGTCAGACTGATTAGTCTTTGTCTAACAATTAAAAATTGTTCTTTTATAATTTTAAAAAACTAAAAAATATATTTTAATAATATAAAATTTTACTTTTTAAATTATATATTATTTTTAAATTATAGTCAAATATTAGTTAGTTTGACTGTAAAAAAACAAAGTGGACAACTAATTGAGAACGAGTATTAAAAATTAATATATGGGGTAAAGGTTTGGTTTGAGAGAACCGTTCAAAATTGCTGTGCAATTAGAGAAAGTACCGTCATAAAAATTAGATGAGTATTTAGTAATATTTTAGATTTGTGTATTTTTTTTATAATATAATATAAAAAATTAATGTTTTTGGAAAAATTTAACAATAAAACTTATCCGGTTGAAAAGTAACTTTTTCAAAAAATATGAGATCTGTTCTCTCAAAAAATAAGACTAAAAAAACTTTTTCAGAAAGTTGTTGCTAAATTTTATTAAACACTTTTTTACTTGATTATCAGTAAAAAGTTATTATTATTATCTACAACAATAATCCTAGACATGATTAAAGTTAATTAGTAAGATAATTATGAAATTATCAGTATATTCCATTTAATAAAAAATAATAAAAATGGCTATACTTATTAATTAATGTTAAAATTATATTTTTTTTCCACTTGAGTTGAATCAAATCACTATTCTTGTCAACGTAATTCAATATTATAACACTAATTATAGTATTTTATTTCAAAAATTATTTTTCATAAATCAAATTTTCTCATATTAACTTAAAATAATTTTTCATTTTAATATTTTACCATTATTAATTTTCATTACTTTGTGTATATTTATATATCCAATCTCTTTTATAAAATTTATTAATAATATAACATGCAATGAACACTTATTTTTCCTTCGATTAATTTCTTTTTTTTATTAAATATGATTTTAAATAATATATTTTATATTTTTATATAATACTATACCTTTTATTGTAATTTATTTGGATTAGTTAAATATTAATATATAAAATATAATATTAAAGTTTGATTTAATATAAATAATGTATTGTACATCGTTTATTTTTAAATTTACTATTTATATTCATATATCTTTTAATACATAATAATTTAAATCCAAATGAATTTTTATATAATTAAAGATAAGCATTAGACCTAAAAAATTAAAAACCAGAGCGTGAATATGCGAATATTTTCAAATATTTGATAAAATGATGTGCGGAGATTAGGAGATTCGAGGACATGTTCACTTACCAAAATATCCATACTGTTGGAAATGTATCATAATAAATTAATGCATAATTGATTTAATGATAATTAAAATTTAAATATAGAACTATACATTTAATTAATTCAAATTTATGTTATTCATTATTTTTTAAATTATAAAATAATGTATAATAACATTTGACTAAATTTTTTTGAATAGTTAAAAAGTTGGGCAAAATATCAATTTAAATATATAAATGAGTTAAAATATGAAATTTTAAATGTAAGTAATAAATTATAAATTTAAATTCAAAAAATGAATTTAAAATTTAAATTTAAAATTTAAATTAATTTAAATTAATGAGTTTTAATATTTTTGGTTTGGCAGGATTTTTGTCGTCTAAAATTAAATTTGACCGCTAGTGATTAAATTTAGTTTGACAATTTAGCGGGATGTTTCTTTCATTTTTTTGCGGGCACGAAAATTGATAAACTATTAATTCAAGTTGACCTTTAATTCGACCGGAATTGATCAAATTTACCCGCGTAACCCTTATTTTTTTATAGTGATATTAAAACGGAAACTTACATATATATATATATATATATATATATATATATATATATATATATATATATATATTAAAGTAGTTCTCTTGTGTGGAATACTCTTAAATAAATGATAAATTAGACATTTATATGTCATGTATTATGTTTTGCAAGCGTTCTATAATATATTATAAACACAATATGATACATGATAATTTCTAATTAGTATTTTATTGAAGATATTTCATAAAACTTTTATCTTAATATATAATCATTTTTAATGAGATTCAATATTTAGTATCTCCACACTTAAAAAAAAATTAAAATCAATAAAGTGTCTAGCAAAGGAAAGTCGAAAAACAGAAGAAATATTAAAAAAACAATATAATGATAAGCGTATATTTTTTTTAGCTAATTAATATAATGATAAGCGTATATGCTTCTAAAGAAAAGATTTTTTTTGACTAATTATACTAATAATCTTACAAAATGAGTATCTGTTCTAATAAATTTTTGAGATGAGTCCGAGTCAAACAATGAAACTACAGACGATAGACTCTTACACTAAGCTATCTAACCGTACTTGAGCAAAGACTTTTTAAGAACATGCAACATGTCTGAATATTGTTTTGCTCAATTGCGTTTCTTTCCAAGTTATACTTGATTACACAGTACGAAAGTATCATTAATTTGTTGTACTTGTCTTTAATTTGCTTAATTTCCGGACAGTGCTACTTGTGATGACATGCTTCCATTTTTCGTTAATATTTAATAATCGAATCATTTAGTCAATTTGAAAAGGATCAAATATTTGATAATCACTAATAAAATCATGAATGATGGTTCGAAATTTTAATAACCTATCAACTTCCGGGAAAGAATGCGGCATGTGGATTATGTGACTTGGCATAATTCTTTTGTATCAAACACACACGTCTCTACATTATATAACTTATTTGTTTACCTTTTCTTTACAAGACTTATTTGTTTAACTTATTGATCTTTTTATAAAGTTGAAGATCATAGTACATGTGAACGTACAAAGGCAATATGTACAATCATATGATATACATTACTAGTTAAGAAATCCAATTAATTTGTAATTTTTTTTCATTTTGATCAATCATCTGTATTTTCAAATAAAGTCAGTATACTTTAATAAATTATAAAAGAAAATTAAAAACTAACTAAAATTAATTAAATAAATAAATAAATATATAAATATATAAATATATATATATATATATGCCATTTCTCTAAAGAGAGATATCTTATATAGAGTTCCGGAGAGAACCTTCTGATTCTAATATAGAATCTCATAAATAAATTTAAAATTAATTATATTTATGGTTCATAACATATAAATTTTAATTATGATATAGTATACAAACCATAACTAAGGTATAAATAATTTTATACTTAAAAATTTAGAGAAAAATATAATTTTTAATTTGATTCTATTATATAATTCTGTTCTGAGTAATATGATTATACAGTAGAATCGTTTAACTAATTGTTCATTATTATTGGTGATTTTAATGTGTTTTTATATGTAAATTCATTTTAAATTTATTTATATTTATATTTAATAAATAATGAGAATAATATATGCATTTTGTGTATATATAAGGTGGTTTTCTATGGAACTCTCTATATAGAAAGATATCTGTAAAGTGTCACCCTTTTATATATATACAAATTAGAAAAAGAAATATGAATTATTACCGAATAATTAGATTCGGTTTGATTTGATTTATTCATTAACAAATTTGTGTTAACATTATTTATTATCAGTTTCTAAATCTCAAGTTCTCTTCTTCTTATTTAATTTTGAAGGCGTTTTTCTTTGATTAAAAATTTAATTCAACTTAATTCATTAAAAAAATATATAATTCAATTAGACTCGACTCTATTAATTTACGACTTCATGAATTTCTTTTCGATATTTAACATAATTATTTTTGCTTCCTTTGATTGAAAATGTCTAATGAAAAACTTTACGTGCTACATATGGATTGGCATATATGTTTTCCATTCAAATATATGGATTCCTCCTCTAGATTTAAAACTTTCTTATTTTTTCTCCAAAATTTCCGAAGTCAGTAGTATATTATGACAAAAGTTTAATAGACTACCCATAAACAAAGTATTAATTGAAAATTTATATATCCAGTATTATAATATGTTATAAAATTATTTCAGAACATAATGTATGACATATATATAAATTTTTAGTTATTATTCCATTTAAAATGTTTTACCGAATAAAATCATGTAGGACAAATTTATAGATTTTAATAATAATTAGGATGATTTAATATTTTTTTGCTAAGTTTAAATCAAATAGTATTTGCAAAGCGTGGATGTATACTATGTTAGACTTGGCTAAATGGAAGATAAACAGCAAATCATATGCAATGCCTCCGAAAAAAAATTAAGACGCATGTTTAGCGTACGTATATAGTTCTATAAGAATTCTGTACTTTCATGTGCCGGTGTGTATAATTTTTATATATTTGCTTGAGATGATATATAACCACTGAATAAGGCGTTAAAAGTGCAAGAAAACCAGCAATCTCAGATGAAAGTAAACAAGTTGATATGCACATGACATAATTATGGATGCATTAACTGCAAAAACAATTTATTTTTCTCACAAGAACATGCATGTACGTATAGATCGACTACACCTTCACGTTACTAGACAATCGGAATAAATAAATCTGTACGTCTGCATGTAATTCAACTAGAAAAACAGTATAAATAGTGCCACCAATTTGTCACAATTCCCATCATCAAACATTCTCCTTCTCTTTCACTCTCTCCAACGTACCTTGTTGTTTAAACACATTCGGGATGGTGAGGAGTGCAATGTCTTGTTATCTTGTACTAACACTTTCGATCATTTTTCTCGTAAATTCGTTATCAGCAGCCAGAGTTTCGATCAATGTGCAAAAGCTAGGAGCTCGAGCTGATGGCACGACAGATGTATCGAAGATCCTCCTCAGGGCATGGAATTCAGCTTGTGGTTCGAGAAATCCAGCTCAAGTTTACTTGCCCCGAGGAAGATACTTGATTCGGAGTCCCATAGTATTTAGCGGTCTCAACTGTAAAAAAAGCATGGCAATGCGGATTGATGGCACTATTGTAGCTTCCACTAATTATAATCTTATCGGTAATGCTGAAAACTGGATCAAGTTTGAGAGAGTTAATGGACTTGCAATCTTCGGGGGAACCATAGATGCTAAAGGTACTGGTTTATGGAATTGCAAAAAATCCGGAAACAACTGCCCTACAGGAGCAACGGTATGTTACAAGATCATTTCGTGTCAATGTACATTAGGAGTTATGGAATTTGACATCAATGAACTTGAATAAAAATTAAGAGTCCACTGCAATAAATTACAATCTACAAACACATATAGTTTACTAGATGCAAAATGAGATTTAAATTAGTTTATTTTACAACAACTACATGATATATTATCCACTGCATCTGATTTGGGATCGATCTGATTTGAACCTCTTTAATTAATATGCTTAATTATTATAAATGAATATATCTAGAGTGTTTAATCATGTGTATTATATTTTATTTTCTCATTGTATCATGATCTATTAACCAAACAATAATGTACTGTTTAATTATGTTGCAGAGCTTGGGATTCTACAGCTCGACCAACGTTGTTGTGAGTGGATTAACCTTAATAAATAGTCAAATGTTCCACATGATCATCTACAAATGCAACAATGCCAATATTCGAGGCATCAAGATCTCAGCACCCGCTAGTAGCCCAAACACCGATGGTATCCACATACAATTATCATCAGGAACTAATATAGTGAACTCTCAAATTAGTACCGGGGATGATTGCGTATCAATTGGACCTGGAACTACCAACACATGGATAGAAAACGTTTCCTGCGGCCCCGGTCATGGGATTAGGTATGTTTTATATCCTTATACACATTCACATGGTAGTACGGCTTATTCCTTTGAGTGTTAAAAATTAAATTAATAATTGTGACACATAACAGCATTGGAAGTCTAGGCTGGAACTTGCAAGAACCTGGTGTTCAAAATTTGACAGTGAAATCAGTTACGTTCCGGAATACTGACAATGGTGTGAGAATAAAAACATGGGCAAGGTCCAGCACTGGATTTGTTAGAAATGTTCTTTTCCAGCATATTGTTATGAGTAACGTCAGAAATCCTATTCTTATAGATCAAGACTACTGTCCTAACATCCAAAATTGCCCAACCAAGGTATAAATTTCAGAAATACGGTCGTTTGACTTTTTAGACCTAATTTTAGGTGTTTTGACCACGTAGCTAAAATTAATATATTTTTGATTTGTAAGGTGTCTGGAGTGAGGATTAGCAACGTAAGGTATCAAGACATTCGCGGATCATCAGCAACGCCAGTAGCCGTGCAATTACAATGCAGTAAGAAATATCCGTGCAGCGGAATAAGGCTACAAGATATAGCACTTACATATAGAAATCAAGCAGCAAAAGCTACATGTGCCTATGCCGGAGGAAGTGCTTCTGGTGTTATGAAGCCTTCCAGTTGTTTATAGAAAAAATGATAAAACATATATCGAGTACAAGTAAAATTTAGTAGATTCAGTTGTTTCTTGTGCCTTATGTATTGTTATGCAAGTCTTCAAGTGACAGAAGAAGCTAGGGATGTAAAAGCTTCCATTGGTTAGGGTTACATTTATAATGTTACGCGCTCAATTTTTTGGAGCATTATTATAAATTTATAACAAAATATTGATTGTTATGCGTCGAGAAAATATCTTTAATACATAACATGTGTCTATAATTTGTAAAAAGAACAACGACGGTGTTTCGATAACAGGACCTCATTAGGCATGAAAAATCTAATTCTGTTCAGATTGGTTTTAGATCTTCTCCTTGCCCCTACGTATTTTCCTGGGAAATTCACCGTTCTTACACTTAATTGTGAATAACATAAAGCAATAACAAAACATGACTGAATGCAATACTCAACAAACTCACTACTTATATATAGTCACAAAACATAGAAATTGAAATATCAATGCGGGTATTGAATAATCCACTACTAAACAACAGAAAATTAAAAGTAAATTAAATTTTGGTGGTCAAAATTTGCACCAAATTTCAAAATGATGGCTTTATTTTATTTAAAACACAAATATCGTTTTGAAATTTTGTGATAATTATGACCATCATTATATAACTCACAAAATAGAACCACTCTTTTAAAAACTTAATTAAAAAATTGGCCACCGATTTATAAATTTGAAAATATAACCATTTTTTTGAAATTTCGTACAAATTTTGGCCACTAAAATTTAACTTACTCTTTCAGTTTTAATGTATGACAAGTTTGGGTCATTTGGCAGATGCAAAAAAAACTTTTGTTATTAAAATTGTAATTTATTTTTGTTTCATTTATATTTTATTCGGTTTTATAACCGACTGACATTTTCAAAACCGAAAACTGAGGTAGTTGCGAAAAACACATTCCGAACAAATTAAACCCTCTGCTGATTCTGACAACATATTCAGTATCTTGGACGTTAACTGTTTTAACTGTCAGATTCTCGACTCCAGGTTCTTGCGAATCCCAACCAAGACTTCCAATATCTTTGTAGTAGTTTAGTACTTGACTGATGTCATTGATGACCTTAATGGGCGTGTTATTAGAGCCCTTGTGAGCGCATAATCAAGAACCAGGGGTGAAGGCTAGCTTAAGCTTATGTTCATCCCTACTATGTTCCTATTGCCAAACAACGATAATTTGTATCGTGCCATGGATGCTTTGTTCTTTTTTTCTTTTTTTTTGTTTTGATTGTAATTTGATAATATTGGTTTTCTTCTTAATGATTTATTTTGCTAATGGCACAGTCTGTTTTTCTGAACCAAGAATCAAATCTTGTATTAATTATTATATAAGCAACAGAGTCTCATTGAAACTTGTCACTTGAACTTTAGAATTACATGTAAGGTACCCATACCAACATTCCCAAACTTCAAATAGCTGCATCACAGAAAATATCCTTAATTTATAAAATATACGTACTCGTGCCTAAATAAATTCAGCGACTAAATTGACATTTCCCCTGTACATCATTTTCTGTACTTTGCGTTATTTTTTTCTGTACAAAATATTGAACTCTCCATTTTTTACTATAAACAGCTAGTAGGATGTAAAACACCCGAAGCTGTTCCTGCTGCATTAGAGCATGAAACTAACGATGGCTGACTGTTATAGGTTAGTACAACATCTTCAACATATTTCGTTAATGTTCTTTTAATTTTATTGTCATTTATGTTGAGATAGTAAATTTTATTATCGCAATTTATTTTTTTTTTGCCAGAGAAAAAGATTCATTAATAAATCAGGTCGTTCGCCAATACATGACTGAACTCCGGATGAACATCCCTCATCCTCCAAATACGATCAGCTATAGAATCACGATCCACAAAAGCATAGCTAAAGCAATTAAAGGCTTCAAAAATCGCAGCATCTGAATTAACCTTAATCATATCATCTGTTGGGCAAACCCAGTGCTCATCACCATCTATTGGATTCATCAAACCCAAATAGTGGTCAAAAGTATTGTCTTGAGCACATCTCCACTGATTAAGGACCACCTTCGCTAATTCTACGACATCTATAACCTCCATACCTCGCTGATTCCAAACTAATTCATTTTTGCATCTCCAAATCGCCCAGCAGATCATGGTTCCCATATTTCTTTTATCTGTATCCCAATTATCAAACTCATTTGAAAGCCATGCCACAAACGAAACATACTGGTCTGATCTGTCACTAATGCCAAGCTGCTGCTAACATGAGGCAACAAAAGTACACTGTAAAAGAATATGGTGAATGGACTCAGGTTCGTTGTTACACATGGGGAACAAAGGATTCACATTCATCTTTTTTTGCCGCAGTTGCACTTTCGTTGGCAAACACTCAGTCGCTGCCCTCCAAACCAGATGCTTCACCTTAGGTGGAACTTTGAGATTCCACATCTTTCTCCAAACTCTATGACTCACAATAGTGTTCTGCATTGATTTATTTTCTTGAATTGCTACATAGGCTGATTTAACTGAATAAAATCCTAGCTTTTCTTTTTTCCAGTATCTATGATCAGGCTCAACGTGATTTAACGGTATAGAGAGAATGAGATTAGCATATCCAGCATCGAACATATTGTATATCAAGTCTACATCCCACTGATTCTCACCTATGACCATCAACAAGGACACTGTTTTATTTTCTAGAGCAGCATTCTCTGTTACAATGTAAGGGTTTTCCGTACTTGAAAGCCATGATTCAGACATGATGTTTATAGAGGCCCCAGACCCAACTCTGCATAAAGTGCCCTGCTTTAACATATCCTGGGTTGCCATTGAGCTTCTCCAGATGAAACTGGTGTTACTACCCATAGTAGTTGCAAGAAAAGAGGTTCAAGGGTAATACCTTGCTTTATATACTCTGGCCATCAAACTTTCTGGATTACGCATAAGGCGCCATCCTTGCTTACCCAACAATGCAATATTAAAGTCATGGATGTGCCTGAATCCGAATCCACCCTTCGTCTTTGGAGCACACATTCTGTCCCAACTCATCCAATGAATCCCTCTATTTTTCGTAGTGTTACGCCACCAAAACCTACACATTACACTCTCCAAATCTCGACAAAGTTCGAGTGGGAGAAGAAAGACATTCATCACATAATTCAGAATAGACTGAGCTACTGATTTTATGAGAATCTCCTTGCCTGCCTTCGTAAGAATTTTACCATTCCAACTTCTAACTCGGTCTTGAATTCGATTCTTCAAATATCCCAGCATTACCGATTTATTCCTCCCAATTATGTTAGGTAAACCCAGATAGTGGCTGTTGTTATCTGCCTCACGAAACCATAACACTTCACACGCCTCATGTTTTGTAGCATCATTAACATTTCTATTGAAGAACACACTTGATTTGTCCACATTTATCTTCTGTCCTGAGGCCCTCTCGAATACCTTCAGCAAGTGTGTGATACGAGTTGCCTCTTCCTTATCAGCTTTACCAAAGATGTAACAATCGTCCGTGAAGAACATATGGGATATAGTAGGAGCTTCTCTAGCCACTTGAATCCCCCTTAATAGACATCGACTTTCATATTTCTTAATAAGAGATATAAATCCCTCAATACAAATAAGAAATAGATATGAAGACAGGGGATCACCTTCCCGTAATCCACGTTCCGGGACAATATTGCCAAACTCCCTCCCTGCATGAGTGATTTGATACCTGGCAGATGTTACACACTTCATAAGTAAAGTAACAATAGTATCATCAAAGCCCATCTTTTGAAGAACTGCCTTGAGATAATTCCATTTTATACCATCGTACGCTTTACTCATGTCTAGTTTAAGAGCCATCCAACCTTTTTTTCCTGATGTTTTCCTCTTCATATAATGCATCAATTCATATGCTATAATTATATTGTCCGTAATCAATCGCCCTGGAATGAACGCACTTTGAGTTTCTGAAATTAGCATATTCACTACCTTTTTGAATCTGTTAGCATGGACTTTTGACACTACTTTGTACACTACATTGCAAAGCGAAATTGGCCGAAGTTCTGTCATGAATCTTAGATACTGTTTTTTAGGCACCAACACAATATTTGTGTTCGTAAGCTGATCTGGAAATGTACCAGTGAAAAAAAACTTCTGAACTAGCTTGACAATATCCTCACCCACAATGTTTCAATATTTTTGGTAGAAGCCTGGACTCATACCATCTGGGCCCGGGCTCTTCTCTGGATGCATATGAAATAATACTTTCTTCACCTCCCCACTTTCAACAGGTCTTAATAAATTCTCATTATGCTCTACTGTGATAGTTCTTGTAATGCAATCTACTACCTCATCCCATTCAGTACCAGTAACTGTGAAGAGATTTTGAAAATAATTGACCATCGTATCTTGCAATCTTGATTCCCAATCTACCTCCCTCCCGTCATCATTCTTCAGGCTTTTAATACAATTTGTTCTCCTTCTTGCTTTAGCCGATGCATGGAAGAATTTATTATTTTGATCCCCCTCCTTAAGCCACAGTTGTTTGGATCGCTGCTTCCAAAATACTTCTTGCTGGGTCAGAATCTCTGTTAGATTTTTATTCTCCTCCTTGTACTTTT
Source organism: Oenanthe javanica (assembly GCA_008931105.1). Lineage (NCBI taxonomy): Eukaryota > Viridiplantae > Streptophyta > Magnoliopsida > Apiales > Apiaceae > Oenanthe > Oenanthe javanica. The sequence goes on along the minus strand of QRFB01000481.1, from coordinate 48,204 downwards.
TGACTGAAAAATCGTCTCTACGATCCTTTACTGTTCGAATAATCTACTTACTCTTTGCGATTCTTCTTCTAAAGCTGACAGTGATTTCATTTCCCTATTATGCTAACATAGATGAGCATTCTTTAATTTTGACTTGCAGCGGTTGGTTTTTATGCCTTTCCCAGTATTCTTCTACAATATTCTTACACATGGGATCGCAAAGCCACGCATTTTCGAACTTAAACCTCTTTAGATTCACCCTCTGCCTTGGAATATCTGGTTCTAAAAGGATAGGAATATGATCTGAAGTTGTCACCTCTAGATTTGATAACTTTGCATTTTGAAAAATATCCATCCAAGACCTTGAAACTATCGCTCTATCCAGACGGATCTCAACCCAGTCATTAGTGCCACGCCCTCTTTCCCAGGTGTATTGATATCCTTGCATATCCATATCCATAAGGTTGCATTCATCCATTACTTCTCGGAACTCCTGTAATAACCATGATGGATACCTCCTCCCTCCTTTCTTTTTCGACTGACTCAAAATGTTGTTCATATCACCCACTATGCACCAAGGTATGCTATTCGTAGATGAGATTCTTTGAATCAGGTCCCATGTACTTTTTCATTTTGACCTGTCTGGCTCTCCATAAAGACCTGTTAATCGAAACTGTTTCCACCCATGAACTGTTATTACCATGTCGATATGGTTGATACTGGAAGTACTCAGATTATCATCATCTTTATTTCTCCACAAAAAAGCTAAACCCCCACAATCTACTGTAAACATGCTTTCGAAACCTAGATATTTTTTTGCTTTTTCAATTTTCTCCTTTTTATATAAAGTTTCACATAAAAATACAAAGTTGGGTTTGTGGTAAAGGACTATATCTTTTAGGAATTGAAAAGCCCACGGTGTCCCCAGTTCGCGGCAATTCTAGCTTAATATACTCATGATGATTGGCGGGCCCGTTCCCCGGAACCCGCCCCAAACAAGTTTTTTGGCACGTCATTTGCATCCTGATCCATACTTGTGTTATCTTCTCCGTCCGAGTCCAAACACAATTCTGTATTGAGGCCCATTGGGTTTTCGAAACCCACTTCTGTTCTCCTTTTTTTACTTTCCAGTATCGTGACTCCCTTGTTATTTTTAAAAGTATTCCCTCCAACCTTTACAGATTGGTTATTCAAATTTCCTAATATTTCGCCATTTGCTAGATTTTGAGCAATCATATCCCCATTCTTATTTTCATCCGTCCTCATCTCCTGATTTTTAGGAGTAAATTCCTCACCACTAATCGAACTGCCACCTTCACCTTCCTTACCAGAGGCATCATCTTCTCCGTTTCTGAGCCATTTTGCTCCGATCATCTTTGCCTGACGTTTAAGTGGTGCTCTCATCCACGCTCCATATGGCCTTGTAATTTCGTTTTCAGGCGTGTCAAAAATACGGCTACAAAACTTATCAGAGTGTCCCATTAGACCACATATAAAGCAAAATGTTGGGACATTTTTATACTTAAAAGTAATCCATATCCATTTATTTCCTGACTTTCGAATCTTCATACGACGCTTCAACGGTTTTTTTATATCCAAAGTTACCCTAATTCTCATATATTCCCTCCAGAGTCCCTTAAAATTGTTAGGACAAGAGCTCACAAATGTACCCACTTGATTACCAATCTCCCATTTACTTTTTCGGACATAAGACCTGGCTGTAAATCATGAATTTGAACCCACAAGTCCAAGTTATTTATGGATACACATCTAGGATTTACATCTTCCTTCAGCCTTGAGATCAAAAGAGCTTTCCTATTGAACATACAAGAACTCCCATCGATAACTCTTTTTATATCAATTTCATGGTAAAATTGAAATAAGATAAGTTTACATCAAGCTCCTTGATATATACGCCCCTACTTGGTCTCCAAAGGGCTGCCAACGTTTATTGCATGGCTGAGAAGTCAAAAACTCCTTCCAATAGGAATCGTCCAATTAGACATAATTTTGCGTTTCCTATAGAAAAATCATCTTGCATTCCTCCATCGATTCCATCTCCTATCAATATTTCCCCTTCTTCTTCATCATCCAGCAAAACGTTATTCATGACCTGAGTGATATTCTCCATTGATGATGAATCCATGTTTTGTTATTAGAGATGATGATAAGACAAAAAACTAGATGTATATAGACTTTCAGGACGAGAGAAAACTTTCAAACCATGGCAGAGGCCAAGACGAGAGCAACCATCACAATTTATGTTTAGATATGTAGAAATATAAAATTTTAATATTAGTTATAAACCGAACCAATCCGCCCCAAACCGATTTAAATTTGGTAGGACTGTGTTATATAATATATATTTTTAATATAACGGGTTGAAATTTTTAAAATTGAACTAATTGGATTGGGTAGAAAAATTGACAAAAACCCAGCCTACCCGACCCATGAACACTCCCAGTTAAAATCACTTTGTATGGTGTTACTGTTATATATATGGGTGTGTCGTGCAAATACATATATTTTGTATGATATAAGGCATGCATAACCCTGTTTTGATAAAACATATTTAAAAAACAAAAGAATAATAACCATTAGATTTGAGAAGAATGAACCGTTCACATATGGGCTCCCCCGTCTCCATCTAAACTATGGTCTCCATTGAAATTTTCTCTAAATAAATAAATATTTTATATCATATTTTTATTTATAATATCTTATATATAATTAATATAATATTAATTAAATATTGGATTAACTTAAAAACTATTAGATAAATAAAAATTTGGATTAACCAAAATGAAAAAAAAATCTGAAGTGCGTTTATAATAACATAATATAAAAGTGTCAAAAATAAAATTACATAGTTTTTATATTATATATTTGGAATATTACTATTTTTCTATTAAAAAGATCGAGCCTCTGATAATTTCTATTTTTAGTTCTTCCCCTATCAATTAAATATCTAATTATTATAAATATATCTATACTATGTTATTATAATCGAAAGATTAAAATTTTTGATGGATTGGTCGGTATAGGGTCACGAACGTGAAAAATAAAAGATATAAGTTTACTTATTATAATACGATTCCAAAATATATACATATCTATATTAAATAAATTTTTATTTTTTTAGACCCAATTATATATTTATTATAACACGGGTCCAAATTATATACGGGCTTAAAAAATAAAAGATATAATTTTACTTATTATAATATGGACCCTAACTATATACATTTATATATTAACTAAAATATTTAATTTTTAGACCAAATATATATTTATTATAACACAGATCGAAATTATAATATATTTATATTAAATAGAATAAATTTATATAAAATAAGAGAACATATAATATTAATATAAATTCTTAATATTATAAAATTTTATATTAAATATTAATAAATATATATATATATATATATAATTAATTTACTTAAATATTATTTATCATGTGTTTCACATTACTTATAAGCTTGCATTATAAATATTTTAAATATGTACACCATCTGTGTGCACATGGTTAGGCGACCACCTTCAAGTTCGTACATAATTCGTCATTTGTAATGATCAGAATTTGGATTAAAAACGCAAGTCAATAATGATTGAGAGGCTTGTTTTATAGCCTTACCATCCAATTAATTCAACAAGCATAATATCATAATCCGTACATTCATAATTAATTTATGTATAAACCAATTATAAATTTAAAAATGACTGCGTTATCTATTACGCTACGTCTACTTCAGGGGTATTAAATTTAAAAACATTAAAAGAATAATCGACGAGGGAGAAGTAGCTTGATCGTGCTTATCTTCCAAAATATTTAAGCTTTCTCTAGTCGGTTTCTAACAATGAATCATATATATTAATATGTATGTATGTATAGGGGTAGACCTTTCCAAAATGATTAGCGTTTTAATTAGATGAACTACGACTTTGAACTTGGGTCATTATTTCGACCATCTAATTCGCATTATGGTCGATCACATTTTATAGAGTATAGTTTTTTATTTGAGAGTAATAAAAAAAGATTTTATAGTACAAAATAGTAATACACAAGAGGTGCAAAATAATTCAAATTATAATAGTATTTTTTGATGTGAAACATAGATAGAAATCCATATTCACAAAGAGCAACATTACGTATACCAAAATTATCACAAATAAAGTTATCCAAATGATGTGGGATAAGATATGACTTATTTTAATTCGTGAACGCATATGTATATACGTGGAGTCTTATATTATAATAAAAATTTACCAATTACACAAATTACAACTCAGCATTTGAGATACCAATCATTTTTCATGTAGAAATAAAAAGAGATTTGATGGCTACAAAATATTAAAATAAAAAAATCGATGAACAAGAAATCGTTGAGCCGTGGCAAGAAATCCACCGCCTTGAAAATGATATGCGGTGCGACCGAGGTGCTAAATCGTATCATCGATCCGTTCCCTAAGGGTTACTCAATATTCTCACGCAAGTTCACTCTTGGGTGAAAATTTGGAGTCAATATAAACTTGTGCCTAAAAATAAAATAAAAAGAAAGAAAAGCTTATGTATATTTTCAATGGTGTATATCCTCAATATAATACATCTGCATATATAGCTCTCAAGCAAGAAGATGAAGTAATCTCAATTGTAATTCCTCACACATAAAGTCACATTATGAATAATCAATATAAATAATTAAAATCAAAATAAAATCTCTCACATACGTAACTCCTAATGTCTCTCTCACTCTCTCTCTCTCTCTCCATATATATATATGTATGTATATGTATATAATATATAATATTATAAAATCAATAAATATATTATATAAATTATTCATTTAAGTGGGGAATAATATATATCTACCAATATAAAATATTGGTCACATTATTTTAAAATATCATTATACCAACAATCCCCCACTAATGATTTTGAAAAATAAACAGTAATCAAAACACAAACTTTTAGGCACAAGCGGAGATATGCACTTAACAAATGATATAATTGAAATTTTTGTTTAGTGAAATAAGGCAACAATCTACGAGTCTTAAGGGTGAACTAGTCTTGAAACCCATAAGACTATTCATCAAAGAGTAGACTAGTATTGAACTCAAAGATTTAGATTGAGACCTCCACAACACATACAATACTCCAAAATCTGTATAGGCTCCGCAAATAGTATACTGCGCTATTTTAAAGTCAAGCACCAACTTTAGGACTCATGGACGCTCTAGGAAAATTGCCCAATATTTTCCATAGAAGATGGCTAGTCTCCAAATCTACATAGGTGAATCACTCATTGTGCTTCTCAATAGCACCAAAAATAATATTGATTCATTAATAGTCATATAAAACTCAACCTAAGCAATCATAACGGTCGATTTCACAAATGCCTTTAGTGGCACCTACCTCGTGTGTATAAATTCATTAAGAATTAAAGTAATAATTCACCCTCACCTGACCATTATCTATACAATTGTCATAGGGATGAGGTAAAAACGATGTTCATAATATTTACTCTTTGGGCTTGAGCCCTCTCCCCCTCGACATACTCACAACTTATCTTCTTGGAAGCCTTTAGTTGAAGGATCCGCTAAATTCTTTTCAGACCTTACATAATCTAGAGAGATTACTCCATTTCTGAGTAATTGTCTCAACACACTATGTCTTATGAGAATATGTCTCTTCTTACCCGTAAAATTGCTATTAGTCACAAGACCAAGAGCTGCTTGAGAATCACAATGCAAAGATATTGGAGATGAACGTCCCCCCATATAATGGAATTTCGGCCAAGAGATTTATTGAGATTTCTCAGCCACTTCGCTTCTTGTCTTGCCAACTCGAGAGCAATAAATTCAGATTCCATGATGGAGCAAGCTATACATGATTATTTTGAAGACTTCCATGATATAACACCTCCACCTAAAACAAAAATATAACCACTAGTAGAGTTAATTTCATCATTATCATTTACCCAATTTGCATCAGAATAACCTTCCAAAACATTTGGAAATTGAGAAAAATGCAAACAAACATCCATGGTACCTCTTAGATACCTAGTAACCGATGAAAAACAGTCTAATGAGCACTACTAGGATTATGATTATACCTGATGAGTTTACTCACCGCATATGCAATGTCCGGACGAGTGCAATTCATTAGAAATATTACACTCCCAATAATTTTCGCATATTTCTCTTGGGAGACACTTGACCCATTATTTTTGATGAGTTCCACACCTGCATCATAAGGTGTCTTACAAGGTAAAACATCAAAAGAGTCAATTTTTTTCCACATAATGAGATTGACTCAAAGAATAACCACCATTAAATTTACTTAAATGAATACCAAGTATCACATCAGCTTCTCCCAAATCCTTCATCTCAAATATATTAGAGAGGAATATTTTTGTGTCATTTACAACATCTATATTAGACCTAACTATAAGCATATCGTCAACATAGAGACAAATAATGACATAAGAAGACTCAAACATTTTGTGGTACAAACACGAATCAAATGCATTTACATCAAATCCATTACTTCTAAGAGTGACATCAAATTTTTTATACCAATCTTTGAAATTTTGTCCAAGTCCATAAATGGATTTTTTAAGTCTGCACACTTTATGTTCTTGAACTTTTATTACAAATCCCCCAGGTCGAGAAATGTAAATTTCTTCTTCAAGATCACCATTCAGAAATGTTGTTTTAACATCCATTTGATGAACTACCAAATCATGGATTGCTAGAGCCACTAAAGTTCTAATTGTGCCAATTTTTGTAACGGATGAAAAAATATCAAAGAAATCAACACCTTTCTTTTGCGTAAAGCCTTTTATTACAAGTCTGGCTTTGAGTTTATCAATTGAGCCATCTGGTCTAAATTTCTTTTTAAAGATCCATTTACTACCAATGGGTTTAGAACCTTTAGGTAAGTCACAAAGCTCCCAAGTCTGGTTATATAAAATATAATCTATTTCACTTTTGATGGCATCTTGCCAAAAAGTAGCATCAATGGACCTCATAGCTTCATCATATGTTAAAGGATCTTCCTCTAAAAGAAAAAGAGAAACAATATTATCATTTAATATATTCACATCAAAATCTTCTGCAAGAAAAATAGTTAAAAAATCAGGCCCAAAAGAAGTTTCAATTCTACGCCTTTTACTCCTCCTAGGTTCATGCACATCTAAAATTGCAAATGAGGATGTGAAACTATGGTCAACTATGGGTTCAACAGATGGCATATAAACAGATGATGCAAAGACATTTTATTTAAAGGAAACACATGCTCAAAAAATATTGCATCTCTAGATTCACAATTAGAAAAATTATGTAAAGACATAAATCTATAAGCTGCACTATCTTGAGAATACCTTATGAAAACACTATCAAAATTTTTAGATCCAATTGTGGTCCTTTTCGAATCTGGAAATGTAACTTTTGCGAAAAACCCACCCTACACTTTCAAATAACTCATGTTAGGACTATATCCCTTCTAAAGTTTATATGGGGTCTTGTCAAGTTTCTTATGGGGCACTCTATTGAGTACATAACATACAGATAAAACCGCTTCTCCCCACAAGTTACTCGACAAGCCCGAACTTAATAGCATGACATTCATAGTATCTTTCAAAGACCTATTTTTACGTTCTGCTATACCATTTTGTTGAGGAGAGTAAGGGGCTATAAATTCATGTACAATCCTATTTTTTGTACAATAATCTTTTAAAGATGAATTAACATACTCTCTACCCATGTTAGATCTAATCCTTTTAATTTTATGGTTAAGTTGTAATTCTTCCTCAGCTTTATATTTTAAAAATGCACTCTTAGTCTCATCTTTTGATCTTAAGAGATAAATTTTAGTATAACGGGAGTAATTATCAACAAAACTCATATAATAGTTTTTACCCCCTTTACTAGTGTAACTTTTAAAATCTGCGAAGTCAGTATGAATTAACTCAAGTATTTTAGTACTTCTAAAGGCAACATTCTTATATGGTTTCTTGGCATTTTTGGCTTCAACACAAATAGAACATTTAGTGGCCATTTTAGAATTTTCAAAAGAAATCAAATTCATGTCCTTTAATTTGTTCATGTAAGAAATATTTAAATGTCCCAAACGATTGTGCCAAACATCCAATGACTCAACAATATAAGTAAAAAAAGTACTTTCATTTTCATTCATAACATTCAACACAAACAAGACATCACTAAGGTAACCTTTCCCAACAAACTCTCCAATATTAGAAATTACAATCTTGTTGGCCTCAAAGATAAGTTTTAAACCTGATTTGTTGAGAAGAGTACCAGAAACAAGATTTCTCCTAAGGGAGGGAACATACAACACATTACTCAAGGACAAGGTTTTGCCAGAGGTAAGTTTAAGAATAACCTTCCCTTTACCAAGAACACCAACAGTAATACTATTTCTCATGTAGACATGATCACCATCTTTTGCATCCTCAAAGTCCTTCATGATAGATTTATTAGAACATAAATGTCTTGATGCTCATGTGTCCAAGATCGATTCAGTTTTGTTTTCCACCAAGTTAGCTTCAACAACTACCGCTGCAATGACATCTGATGATTCAACCATATTAGCTTGTGGCGTTGTCTTGTTGTTGATCTTCGAATCTCCATTCTTCCCAGCATGTTGATGATAACATTGAAAGGCTTTGTGTCCGGTCTTTCCACACACATAACAAACTGCCATGGATTTCTAAATCTTGTTATTTTTTGGAGAAATTCCCTTTGCCCTGCTTCTTCTTGCCATTAAACTTGTTTTTGGTCATAGGAACAGTAGATTCAACCAGGTTAGCTTTAATAGAATTAAGAGAGAGATTTTTAAACTTATCATTTAGGTGATTTGCCTCTTCAGTCCTCATATAGCTTATGAGTTCTTGAATTGTCATGTCCTTCTTCTTCTGTTTCAAAATATTGCGATAATCATTCCAAGAAGGAGGAAACTTTTTGAAGAGAACATATGCTTGAAGGGTCTCACACATCTTCATGCCTTCACTCAAAATCTCAGTTACAATATTTTCATATTCATGGACTTGGTCCATAATAGGCTTATCATCTGTCATCTTGAAGTTCATCCATATGCCAACCACATACTTCTTCTTCTCTGCATCATCAGAACCATACTTTTTCTCCAATATTTCCCAAATGGATTTTCTTGATTTATTGTCAACAAAAAGATCAAAAAACGTGTTAGTCATGTGATTTAAGAGATGTCCCTAAACCATTTTGTTGTCCTTCTCGTGCTTCTTCTTGATTTCTTCCGCAACTAATCTTTTGGCTTCAGAGAGAGTGGGTTGTGCTGATCTTTGAGGCATAGAAGAAATATTAGAACTTTTCTCCATAACTTCAGTGGGAATATCTTGGTATAAAACATAATCAACCTCAAGTTATTCAAAGAATATAAAGAGCTTTTGAGACCACCTCTTATAGTTGTTACCGTTAGGAGACCCCAATTTAGAAAGATCAGGTAGAGTCTTGTTTAGAATTATAGTAATTGCAGACATATCATTTTCAATTGTAGGAATAAAACGAGATTTGATGGCTACAAAATATGAAAAAAAAATCAATGAACAAGAAATCGCTGAGCCGTGGCAAGAAATCCACTGCCTTGAAAATGATATGCGGCACGACCGAGGTGCTAAATCGTATCGCCGATTCATTCCCTAAGGTTTACTCAACACTCTCACACAAGTGCACTCTTGGGTGAGAATTTAGAGTCTCTACAAACTTGTGCCAAAAAATAAAATCAAAAGAAAGAAAAGCTTATGTATATTTTCAATGGTTATATCATCAATACAATACATCTGCATATATAGCTCTCAAGGAAGAAGATGAAGTAATCTCAATTGTAACTCCTCACACATAAAGTCACATTATGAATAATCAATATAAACAATTAAAATCAAAATAAAATCTTTGACATACGTAACTATCAATGTTTGTATATATATATATATGTATATGTACATAGTATATAATATTATAAAACCAATAAATATATAATATAAATTATTCATTTAAGTGGGAAATAATTTATATCTACTAATATAAAATATTGGTCACATTATTTTGAAATATCATTATACCAACAATCCTCCACTAATGATTTTAAAAAATAAGTAGTAATCAAAATACAAACTTTTAGGCACAAGAGGAGATATGCACTTAACAAATGATATAATTGAAATATTTTGTTTAGTGAAATAAGGCAACAATCTACAAGTCTTAAGGGTGAACTAGTCTTGAAACCCATAGGACTCTTCATCAAAGAGTAGATTAGTATTGAACTCAAAGATTTAGATTGAGACCCCCACAACATATATAATACTCCAAAATCTGTATAGGCTCCACAAATAGTATCATGCACTATTTGAAAGCCAATCTCCAACCTTAGGACTCATGGACGCTCTAGGAAAATTACCCAATATTTTTCATAGAAGATGGCTAGTCTCCACATCCACTTAGGTGAATCACTTATGTTCTTCTCAATAGCAACAAAAAAAATATTGATTCACTAAGAATCATATAAAACTCAACCTAAGCAACCATAACGGTGTATTTCACAAATTCCTATAGTGGCACCTACGTCGTGGGTATAAATCTATTAAGAATTAAAGTAATAATTTAACCTCACTTGAGCATTATTTATACAATTGCCATGGGGATGAGGTAAAAACGATGTTCATAATATTTACTCTTTTGGCTTGATCCCCATTCCTCTCGACATACTCACAACTTGTCTTCTTGGAAGCCTTTAATTAAAGGATCCACTAAATTCTTTTCGAACCTTACATAATCTAGAGAGATTACTCCATTTCTGAGTAATTGTCCCAACACACCATGTCTTATTTGAAGATACCTCTTTTTACCCTTAAAATTGCTATTAGTCACAAGACCAATAGCTGTTTGAGAATCACAATGCAAAGATACTGGAGACGAACGTCCCCCCCAATGGAATTTATGCCAAGAGATTTCTTCTCATTAACAAATAACAAGTTATTTTAAACCTTGATTTGAGTGAGATTCAGTTACCTGTTTCGTATGAGCTAATATAAGCTTGAAATGTGTTTTTATCCGTGAGATTTTTTCAATATATGTTAAAATATTCAAAACAATTAAGGTCAAAATGATTAAAGGGCATAAGAATTCTATTGATCCAAACCTGGTCCCTAATTATACTAAATTGATAAAGAACATTTTAAGACTTTATATAACAAAATTGTTTCTCACTGTTCAAATGTTTCACTATTGCACATATGCGTAGATTATGGGCAACATAAGGAGGGGATGACTTAACCAAAAACAACGATGAGGAGATGTGTGGATGGGTGTTCCTCACAAAGAAAAAACGGCTAAATGCGATCGACTTAAATTCGACCGAATCTGATCGCATTGGAGGCCAATTCTAGTTAAACGATTCTCATAATTAAATTCTACTGAATCTTGTCGAATTTAAGATCGGTAAAAATTATTCGGTCACTTTTAATGTTAATCTCAATAAAAAATGTGCTTGCCAAGAAAAGGAATAAATCTCATTCGAATTTGTTAAAGTGATTAAACATGGTCAAATTTATTAAAAAGGCGATATAGTTGGGAATTTTAATTCTACTAAAAGGAACCGATCAAATTTATAAATGTGACCAAATTTGGTCGAATTTATTAGGATTAGGCGAGAAATTCAAATTGTTTCAAGAATTTGAAAATTTTAGATGACTTAAAAATGACCGCGACTAGTCGAATTTAACCGATCGAATTCAAATGGTCGAATTCAATTAGTTGAATTTAGATAAATTCGACTGATACACTAATTTTGACTCCTTTTATTGTGACCGACATTCTTTCAGTAAAGTAATGTGATCGGTTTTTAGGGAGAAAAATCCGAGATAACTAAACAATGCAAAACACACACAACAAAATTATATGACGCGGAAACTCCAAGACCCAACTTGTATTATTAATCAAAATAGTTATCAATAATACAACGTTTCCAAACCTGTATTGTTAATCAGACCAGTTATTAACAACACAATCCATTAAGATACTCAAATCTACCAATATTCAAGCATCCGCTCTCCAATCGATACCTAAGTCTTCATATTTGAGCTTTCCATGATATCCAAATCCAATACTCAAGCATCCGCTCTTCAAGCAATACCTAAGTCTACATATATGAGCTTCCCATGATACCCAAATCCAATATTCAAGCATTCGCTCTTTAAGCATATATATATATATATATATACATATTTGAGCTTCCTATGATACCCAAATCCAATACTCAAGCATCCACTCTCCAAGCGATACCTAAACCTACATATTTGAGCATCGATCACACCTCACGGTGTTTCTAAACATATGTACGTTAAAAAACCACGTGCTTAGCAATACCTAGACCTGCATGTTTAAGCATACCCACAAAACATATTATGACTATGTATATATATCCATCATAAACTTATCCACCAAGACTTACCATACTTGTTACCCAAGTCTAATCATAGTTGGTATATAATTAATTACCTTTGTGACCAAGACATACCATCTATAATAATTATCCAGTTATAATTATTATCATCCATAATAGTTATTCAAATATAATTATTATACTACCCATATTTGTCTTGGATCACCAAAGCATGTATTACCATGTTGGGTTGAACCCAACAATCCTCCCCTTAAACCCAATACAGTTTCACAACCGATTTAATGGTCACCATCACTGCATCGACATCCATTCGTCAATGCCTTCCCTCGAACAAAAACCTCTATAGCTTATTCTTCCAATCTTTGAGTGTCTCTAACTTCCGTTTAGTGACCTCTAATTCACCATTCTTCATCATAACAGTACATCCCAATCCGAAATCACGTGCTTCAACCATGAGCGCCCTTCCATCCGATGAGTCACCCGATCCTTGCTTCATCAATCTTTTGACATCTAGAAGAACAAAAATAGTCTCATCCAAATTCTTCACTTTGTTGATCAAGCCATTGAAATGATTTAGACGAACTCTTCTATCTTCTATCTCGAACTTGAACATGATTTTCAGTGCAAGGGCCAACGGTATACTCCATACTGCATGTAACTCCTTCATAGTGCTTCTCAACAATTTAATCTCAAATTGTCCTCCAACCATATCCATCACGAACCTTGGCTATGATACCACTTGTTAGGGAGCAAAACTTGAGATAACTAAACAATGCAAAACATACACAAAAAAATTATATGACACGGAAAATCCGCGTCCCAACTTGTATTATTAATCAAATTTGGTGCAAGGGCCAACTGTATACTTCATACCTCACGTAACTCCTTTATAGTGCTTCTCAAAAATTTAATCTCAAATTTTCCTCCAACCATATCCATCATGAACCTTGGCTATGATATCACTTGTTAACGAGAAAAGCCCGAGATAACCAAACAATGCAAAACATACACAATAAAATTATATGACGCGGAAAAGCCGCGTCCCAACTTGTATTATTAATCAAAATAGTTATCAATAATATAACGTTTCCAAATATGTATTCCTAATCAGACCAGTTATTAACAACACAATCAATCAAGATACTCAAATATACCAATGATCAAGCATCCGCTCTCCAAGCGATATCTAAGTCTACATATTTGAGCTTCCCATGATACCCAAATTCAACACTCAAGCATCTTCTCTCAAAGCAATACATAAGTCTACATATTTGAGCTTCCCATGATAGTCAAATCCAATACTGAAGCATCCGCTCTCCAAGCGATACCTTAGCCTACATATTATAGCATGCATCAAACCTTACTGTGTTTCCAAACATATGTACATGGAACAACTATGTACCAAGCGATACCTAAACATGCATGTGAACTAGCCATCAACTGATGTACGAAGACCCATTAATTGATATATCGATTGATAACATCTATCAATCGATAAGTCAATTATTATTGTCAATCGATGGATAACCAGATCATTTAAATGAAGACATCAGTTGAAGGATGTAAGAAGGAATCAATTGATATACTTAACAATAAATTATCAGTTGATAATGAGAACAATAAAAGACAAAATGTCAGGGATCTTACAGACTAAAGTATAGCTATGGAAGACAGTCAACTCTGACTGTGAAGACTCAATGAAAGCTGTCATTTCTAGGATAGTCAACTTTCTTAAATTAGTTCAGACAAATTAGAAAGATAGTAGGAACAACATTCCTAGAATATGTATTATTGTCTTATACTAATTCTCGAATGTTGTAAACACTCTTGTGATATATAAACAAGAGTAGTAGCAAAGATAAATATAGAGATAAAATACTTTTCAAGGATCAACTGCTCTAGATTTCGAGCACTTGTGAAGAACAGTTGATTCATATCTTTGTAAAAAGCAGCCGGGTCTTTAGACCTAGATCATTTAAGTAAATCAATTCACTGGTGGATAAAACAACCCACCAGTAATTTTTAAATCTTGTGATTTAGTTTGTTCAATTTTTATTTCTTATTTTCATTTTCTGTTTCTTTTTTCACAAAAAATACTTCTCAAACACTTAACATCAATAACAAAAATAAAACTTTAAGTAAATTAAAAAGTTTTAATATTTGTATTCAACCCCCCTTCTATTAGGTCCCGAAGTATCGTAGAAGGGGGTTGAATACGATAATAAAAATAATTTAAATTCTTTTCCAAATTTACGGATAAATAAATTATTGTTTTATAGTGGGTTTGACTATTTGTAGTGTTTAGGAGAGTTGCTTACTAATTTTATGTATGTCCGAATAAATCAATTTGGTTCAAGAAAATTAGCAAGAAAATAACCAGTTCCCGAAGAATAAAATCATTTTTTCGCTACAACAAAGAGATACAACTCAGTTTCTTTACAAAGTGTGTATATGAATGAGTACAAAGAAAACTAAGTCCACAGAGAGTGATATATAGTGGCCCTGAATATATTTCATTAAGGGTCCGATCACTAATATATCTCCGATGAAGAGGTATTGATTTGTCTGAGTGTTCTCTCTTCTCCGACTTCTTCTTCTCTCTGCATTTCTCTGTGTGGTTGTATATCTCAACTCTTCAAAATAAGCTAGTCATTTTGTTTATATAGTGTAGACTTTTAAAATCAAATGAATTGATTTTGTTCCAATGTAGCTGCTGAGTGATAAGTGACGCTTGATATAGGTGATGCCCTGTATGGATTCAAGTTGCGCTTGAATGAATTAAGTTGCGCTTCACTCCAAGTTGCACCTGTTTTTTTATCCAAATTGCTCCTTTACTTCATTTTGCGCCTTAGTGATAAGTGGTAGCCTTGAGTGAATGATACAAGTGGTCAAAGTGTAATTTGGTCACTGCACTTTGACCCTCTGTTTATTCTTTGACTGAAGTTCACCAACTTCCATTTCTTGTTCCAAAGTCTTGTCATATTACACCCTGTACCTTGAGCTGTTTCCGTTATTTAACAGTAGTTCGGAAAATTTCACTTTTCGTACCAAGGTTGTGACACTTTACACCCTGCATCCTTTGAGTTGCTTGGCTGTTTAACTATATCTTCTACAAATAACTTTTCGTACCTTAATAAATAAATGTTCTTTCCAAGTACGTTCTTCAACTTAACAATTCTTCTATAGATAATACTCAGATTCCTTTCACGAACCGTTGATGCCTAGTGCAACTGGTCTGGTTCACAGATGACTAACTTCGATCCATGTCTTTGTATTATTGCCTTACGTAAATTGTTAAGTTTGAAGCAACTTCATTGCTTCGAACACTCACTGTCAATAAACACATTACTTTCACCACAATCTTTAATACTTCATTCTCTGTTTTTCCCTGACGCTTGAACATATAACCGAACTTCTATCAGTGAGTATAACTTCAAGAATACAGCTGTCTTCTTTAACCTTTATATTTACCCTATCTTCAATTCTTCTAAATTCCTATGCTTCAAACACTGTCTATCTTCAGTCAATGCTATTATACTGAAATCTTCTCGTGACACTTTTATACTGAATCTTCAACACTTCTGAAACCTTGAAAGTCTTTAAACATTATTCTTCATTGAGGCATGAACATATTAATGAACTTCTTTTAGTGACCTGTAGTAGACTTCAAAACTTCTTCTAATGTCTTGATTCACTATATTTGCCTTGTCTTCATTTCTTTCTGACATCCGTGTAGACGTAGTATTATTTACTTGTCATGTTCTAGTGTTGAGTTATCACGACTTCTATTCGTGCATTTTCGCAATCTCACCAACACCTTCTATAAATATTGACATTGTTTAAAGGACTTTCTAACAAACAATTATTATTCTTGCAATCGATTTATAAGTGATTAACAATATATTCTCTTACAAAGTTTGTAATGGACTAGAATGTAGACCATTATATTTGGGTGTCGAACCTGAGTAGAAGTCTTGTTTCTCCTTGACATTGCTGCACTTTACAATATTCTGCATTGTATACATATGGACTTGTTATATTACATCGCCAGACTAAAAATATTAAAACAATAAGCCATTATACTAGGCATAATAGATTACTTTAATAACAGTCAACCATTATTACATTACTAGAAAAAGGAGAATAAACATCACGCTTTTAACATCGGTTAGAATTGAAACCGGTGTAAAAGCTCTTTATTACATCGTTTTAACATCGGTTGTGCATTAAAAATTAAAAATGGAGAAATAGACATCAATTTGTTATAAGAGAACGACGGGGTATGTCCTCTTGTACATCGGTTATAAATTGATGTAAAAAAGCAGGAGATTTAACATCACCCACAAAAACATCGGTTAAAATTTCCGGAACTGATGTCTAATCCAGTATTTATAGTAGTGTTACTTGGTAAATTTTAAAATTGAATATATTGTATGAGCCTAGTACACTTATTCATCCCCTCTAGGTGCATTTTTAAGAATCTTACCCGAGTATTATGAAAATTTTAGAAATTATTCTAACCAATTACTTAATATTATCTTATTATTTATAATTTATAATTAATATTATTATGACACTCTTGTTAGGAATTTATTCATCTGATGATGTACAAAATACTAGAACAAAGTCTAGCATAGATATATCTGTAATACAATAAGTTTCTCTAGTCTCTGATCAAAGTAAATGTAAATCAGAGTCTAGTTAGTCCCTGTACAGGTATCAAGAGTGTTTGAACTTCATAGATTTTCAGAAGAAATAAAACCAGAGTCTGGGAGTTGATCAAGGTCTATAAACTATCAGAATCTATAGTCTGTCAGAGATTGAGGATCATCAGAGTTTGAAGCTTTTCAGGGTCTATAAAACTGAAGCTAAATTTAGAAAGTGATGAAAAGATTGGAAAGTCTTCGAAGAATAAACGGAAGATATTGCAGATATGATGTGTGAAGGAAAAAGAGTTTCAGAAGGAAACTATCAGCTAATAGATAGGAATTGATTCATAATTAATTGTAAATTCTTTTATTAGTTGAAATACAGCTCTCTATATAAACACTCTATGTAACCTAATTTATTTGTCGAAGTTTTATAAGAGCATAGAAATATAGAGAGTTGATATGAGAAACACAGAATAACTGATAGGGTTTGTGTACATCCTATGAGAGTTTATATTTGATCATTAATAATACAAATAGTATTTTCTTCATACTTTGTGTTTAATCTTTGTTATTTATTTGAAGCTTAAATATATTGAGTTGAATTTTAAAAACAGGCAAAAAGACAACACAAGTATTCAACCCTCTTCTACTTGTGTAACTGGGAAAATAATTGGTATTAGAGCGTAAAGTTTAAAATCGATCGAAGATGTCTGCAAATAAAGATGGCAATTCTAAGATTCCTATGCTCAAAATGAATGAGTACACCCATTTGAAGGTTAAGATTTTGCACCATCTGGAGGCTACAGACCCTGACTATCTTGACAGGATTAATAATGGACCTTACATATCCTCAAGACTTTTTCCTTAAACTAATGTTGAAGGAAAGATCATTGAAGGGCACTTTGTTGACAAACCAAAGGCTGAGTGGTCAAAGGAGGACAAAGAGAATGTCCTTAAGGAGGCAAAAGTGAAGAACATTCTCTTTAATAGTTTGGAATCTATTCTCACAAACTGTGTTATATTACGCAAAACAACTAAGGAGATGTGGATAGAACTTGAAGTACACTGTGAAGGAACTAAGGGCGTCAAGAAGAATGCAAGGTCCTTGCTAATTCAGGAATATATGTACTTTAATTTGAATAAAAAACTAGAGAAACTATTATTGAGATGTATGATAGGTTCTCCTAACTCCTGAATGAGATAAATATTCTTGGTAAAGTGTATGATTCTGAAGACATAAATACCAAAATTTTAAGAGCCCTTCCTGAAGAGTGGAACAACAAAACAACTGCAATAAGGGAAGCCATAGATTTAGATGAAATCTCTTTAAAAGAGTTGTATGACAGACTCAAAACATATGACCTAGAGTTGCAACAGAGAAAGAACAAGAAGGTTGGAAAAGTGAAATCAATGACATTCTTGATGGAGTCTGAGAAAGAACAACAGGAAGAACCCAAAGAATCAAGGGTCAAAGAATCTAAGAAGAAGGTTAAAGCCGTGGTTAAATCAAAGTCTACTGTCACAAACTCTGATTCTGATGATGATATAGATATGAGTCAAATGATGGCTATGTTTGCTAAGAATTTGAAAAGAATGAAATTGAACAAATGAACTGGAAAATTTAGCAAAAGGTCAACATTCAAGAAGGAAGATGAAAAAGTTGAGAAGGGAAAAAACAACATAATCAAGCTTGACAAGGTAAAGGCCAAGTGTTTCAACTGTGGAATATTGGGAATCTTTGCTAGTGACTGCAGAAAAGTAAAAAGTCAAGGCAACTTAAAAGTACTTCTCTCAACAGAAAAGGATTGGGCAGATTCAAGTTCAGAGGATGAAATAAATTATGAAAATCTTATTTTAATGGCGGTCTCCTCAAAAAAATCAGAATCTCCCACATGAACTTCATCTTCTAAGACTCAGGTATCAATCTTCTCTTCTGAATCTTTGCTTAATTTATACTCTGATGGTATAAATATTGTTCAAAGTGAGGTTAAAAAGTTAATGGCCAATTTTAGATCACTTAATAATGACAATGATAGGTTAACAGAAGAAAACCTAAGCTTAATAAGTAGGAATAACCACCTAGAGTTTGAATTAGTCCTTATGGAAGAATATAAAAAGGATTCTGAGAAGTATAAATACAACCACGCTGAAGTCCTGAAAGCCTATGATTATGTTAAGAAGGAACTAGAAGAAGAGAGGCTTAAGTTCAAAGTATAGATAGACTCTGATAGAAAGGTCCATGAAATTCTCAATGACCAGAATGTATGTCAAACTGCTGGTCTAGGTTACGATAAGTGTCAAGGCAAGAGACCTGTTGTTGAGAATGATGACAATAGAGAAGCTAGCCAATCTAGTCAGACAGGATAGAAAAACCTTTACTCATGTTAAATTTGTAAGATCTGAAGTGAATTCTAATGACACAAATCCCTCTGATAATAATGCTTCTAGGGATGATAAACAAACGGATAAGACAAGAGTGCAAAAATCCTTGAAAAATGTGAACATAGGTTTTCTTTCCAAGTCTAAATTGAAAGAGAGGCTAGATAGTTTACCAGAGTCTACCAACACTAGGAGAAATAGGAATGACAAAGAAGGCATTAACAAGGCCAATAATTATAAAAAAGATGTTAATGCTCCTAGAAAGAAATGTTATAGATGTGGAAATGACAACCATCTTGATCTAGATTGTAAAACAAAGATTGAGAAGAAGTCAAAGTCTAGACCTCCTCAGACTCTAACTAGTCTCTACATTCCACACAAACCCTGTTATCTTTGTGGTAGCATATTTCATTCTGTCTATATGTGTAAGGATTATCATGATATGTATTACAATTTTTATGAGCTAAAATCCTCTATTGATAAAAATTGGTATGACACTGTCAAGAGTCCAACAGAGTCTAAGGCAGCAAAGGAAACTAGTAAATCCAAAGTGAAAAATATTAAGCCTGTTTCACCTAAGGTTATTAAGAAAGGATCCAAAATAGTTTGGGTCCTCAAAACATCTAACTAGTTGCTATCTTTATGCAAGGAACCAGGGTAAAGAAAGCAACCCTAATTCTAGACAGTAGATGCTCAGGACACATGACTGGAAAGAAATCATTGCTTATAGACTTTATGGAGATGATTAGCCCAGAAGTATTCTTTGAAGATGGCAACAAAGGAAAAACACTGGGATATGGCAAGATTGTACTTGGAAATGTCATCATTGAAGAAGTAACTCTAGTTGATGGCTTCACTACAAGGAAAACTGAAATAGACAACGGTTTTTTCCCGTTGTCTGTGACCCTGTTTTTCCGTTAAGTATTGAGGGCCCGTCTGATATGCACATTAGACAATGGTACACTAACTGTTGTCCAACAGAGAGCAAGACAACACCCCATGTTTTAGAAACCATTGTATAACACCTATAAACAACAACGCTATGATTAAAAACACTTGTGTGAAATGAAATCAGTCAAGTGTTTTAAAAATAACATATGTTGTTCTTCAAGGGTTAAGACAATGTTTACTTAAATAGAAAGAGTTGTTTTATCAACATTTATATAACAGTTTTATCAATGAATATCATTGTTGCATAGTTGAGTCTACAACTGTTTTTTGTTGTGTTTCTTTTAGTCAGACAATGGTTTCATTTCTTTTTTTATATTGTATGTGTTTTCTTTAGACAAAGGTTTAGTTTATAAAGCCTTACTATTGTCTGATGTGGTTAATAACATTTGTATTTATAGATGACGCATTAGCTAAACATAGAATAGACAATGGTTTCATTAACCACCAATATAAATTAGTCACCAACCATACACAACCATCATTACATCTATTCCAAATTTACAACCAAAATAACTATCATAAAACCAAATAAGAATATTTACAAAAACCAACCAACTCGACTCACATAATTCAACTATTCAAACCAATCAGGTTTTACCTTTACGTTCTCTGCCTCTTCATGCTTTTTCTGATCAAAGTTTCGAACAACATTCACAATGATTGCTCCAACAAAGAATATGTAGCAGAGTGTTAAGAAGTTTTTTGGTAGTGAATCAAATCCCTCTACTGNNCTGCTAAGATTGCAATGTTTCTGTACACTAGTGCATAGGGTGCTGGATATTCGGAGTCTGGAATCCCTATACCGGGAAAGGCTTTGTAGAAGAGCCAAAACACACAAGAAGAGATAACACATCCCATTGCAGTCCCAATGAATTGGCTAACAAACATGGACCTTGGTGAAGCAAGGGTCAGGTATCCTGTCTTGAAATCCTGCATTGAGTATCATTTTATAGTTTTATATATTTCCTTTTCCAAATANCACATCCCATTGCAGTCTCAATGAATTGGCTAACAAACATGGACCTTGATGAAGCAAGGGTCAGGTATCCTATCTTGAAATCCTGCATTGAGTAACATTTTATAGTTTTATATATTTCCTTTTCCCAATCTTTTAAAATATAGACACTTAAATTTCTATGATTTATAACATCACATATCAATGTTAATATTTAGATCATGTGGAAAGAAAAGAATTATAATCTAAATCCTATACCTATGTAAGGTCTGAAGCTGTTGAGACTATGTTCATCATCACCCCACAAGCAGCAGGACCTGCAAGAACTCCACCATGATTTCCCCTGCCCATGCTCTAATTATGAAAATGACAAGCTTTCCATATGTTGAAGAGAGTGACCAGTCAGTCAGTCCACATTCATATGACCAACACATGATACCATTTGAGCGGGCCAAATATTTGAGGAAGAGTTGTTGAAGCTATGACAACAACTAGGACATAGCCACCAAGGGCTAACCACGATGGTATTTGGTCCTTGAGAAATAATCAAGCCCTACGTTTGTCATCATGAGAAGCAGCTTCTGCCTCAGGGGAGGCCTTATCCGCAAGGGGAAGAATCATGCCAGGGTCTTTATTTCGAAGCTGTTTGGCTATTTCTGTTGTAGTTTTACTTAGAACTTTTATGAAGTTGTAAAGTCCATCCCCTAGGATCACAACGATTACAATGAAAACTTGCAGTTCAAATAAGATACATTACTTATAAATTTTTAATTAAAAAACAGTTAATAAAGATTCAGATGCTAACAGCACAACAAAAATGAATAATAAATAAGGAACAATTTTTTGTTCTTGGAATTACCCGGTAACCTTGGATTCCATGAAGTCTGCTGGAAGAAAGGCTGGATTTGTACCAATTACCTTTCTGATTTTCAATGAGAGGCCACATGATACCCCATGAAAGTATTCCTCCAATTAACAAAGATATGTTTATTATGTATGGACAAATCATTCCTACCGCAACATAAGTAGCAGAGAAATCAAAGTAAAACCTGTTGCATAGAATATAAGGTCATAACAACTTTAATTGAATAGATTATGATTTTTATTTGTGTCTATTAAGTAAATTCACTAGCAAGCTAGACAACTTCTTTTTTCTTATAATACTCATATTTAGACGTTGTTTTCTTTTCTAGAAGAAGACATTTTAGGAAGGGGCACTTGTTTTCATATGCTTTCAGCCCTAAAGAAAGGAAGCTTGCAAATCTACAATCACTTTCAGAAGTAAAGAACCATTGAAAGAAACCCCATAAAAAGCTGAAGGATAAGAACTTGCTCAATTCCTTAACTTGTTTCCTAGTATATATATAAATAATTCGTCAATCAAATTCACAAATGTCAGACTTATAAATTTGTATGAATGAGTTATTAAGCAGTTGTGATTGGTAAAATCGAAGTGCAGAATATATTACTTAGCCAGCTTTGCACCCTGAGGTGTGTGGAAACTGTTGATAAGGTGATCAGTTGCAGTACCACTTGGATATATCAGTTTGTAGTCTATGATCATAATCTGTACACTACAAATGATTTAACTCTATTACACTAATATATATATATATATATATATATATATATATATATATATATATATATATATATATATATATGATACTATCATTATATTATCAATATACCCCATCATCGCAAACAAACACTGTAGAAATAAAACATATCATCATATTAATAAAAAAAATTATATTATACCAGGCATCATATTAGAGCATATGCAAATCACCATATTCGGAGCATATGTTTAGGAATACATAACCTAACTTTTGACTAACCCCGTATATACAAAGATACATAAATCAACTAATTTCAACTTTATTACACTAAAAATAGTAGAATTAGAGCACATCTTCACATATATCAAATATGAAATATATCATCACATATATTAAATATATAATCACATATATAATCAAAAAAATTAGTTATTTACTATATATATATATATATAAACTCTGTTCTTGACCATATAATCACATACAAGATACAACACATAGATACTCCATTGCATCGATATATGTAAAAGATATACCATATAGAAAGAAGCACTGAGAAATACCCACACATAGAGAAATAGAGAAGCATAGAAAAATACCCACACACAGAGAAACCCAAATCAAGTATCCAATACAGAACAAAGAGATAATGATGGGGAAACACAAAGATAGAAGATAAATAGGCAACCAAGAAATAGAGAGAGATAGAAATGGAGTACCGGTTACCAAAGATAGTACATGAACATGGTAGCAAAGAGAGAGAGAGATACAGTTGATTGAGAGAAATGAAAATGGGGGTTTATACATAGGGTTTGAATTTTGGGAAATCGGCTGATAAAGAAAAGGGGGGATGAAAAAGGGATGGGCCAAATAAGGGTTCAAGGGGGGATTTTTTTTTAAATCTAGAAAATGGGATGTTAAGATCTTTTCATATTAAAATAATATAAAAATTTACTATTTTTAAAAAATTTTGAAATGTAAAAAATTGGATGAGACATATTAAATTTACTATTTCATATTAAATTTTCATAAAAATTATATAATTTTTGATATTAAAATAATTATTCTATACAACAAGAGGTCTATTATATCATATATATA
>QRFB01000481.1:419-23947 GCA_008931105.1 Oenanthe javanica | reverse complement strand
AATTATAAAATATTATATAATTATAATAATTAAATCTAATGGGTAAGATCAATTCCTAATACATAATATTATATAATTATTTATAAGTTATGCTTAAGATTATACTAATAAATATTTGATAGTGTATAAGGATATTATCCAAGTACTATATTAATATAAAACGATATTATTCAAATATTACCAAAAGTTTAAAATATATGGATTCCGAATATTTATATATTTATATTATGTATATGTACAAATATATATATTTTGGTAGTAATTAGTAGATACTTTTATTGTTCGCATAAGAGTTATTATTATATTTTCTTGTTTAAAAGTTAGGGAGGTAAGCATTATGGATTTTTATAAAATTATAATTAACTCTATATTAAATAAAAATATTTTTTTCAATGATCCAACCATACGGATGTTAAGATCTTTTGGTTTCAGTTATGTATAAAAAAAACTAAAATTTTTAAAATTTATTTTGTATATTTTTTAACTAAACTAATAAAATGTGTTTAAAAACATTTTTCATCTTATTATGAAAATATAATTTTTCTCATCTTCCGTGTGAAACAACAACGGTTTTCACATAAATTGTGTTGTATGAGTTAAACGAAGACAACGATTTTCTACATAAAACTGTTATAAAATAAATATTGTATGAAATAACATGACACAACACTTTGAGAAAAACTCATTGTATGAAGTTCATAAAGACAACGGTTTTGTATGTAAAAACTGTTGTATATTTTCTTATGATCTTAAATGCTTAAAACGATTCATTTTTTATGAAATTTGTTTTTTTAAGCTACAACTTAGAAAAATATGTTTAATTATGTGTATGTACAAATATATATATTTTTGTAGTAATTAGTATATACTTTTATGGTTCGAATAAGAGTATTAGTATGCTTTCTTGTTTAAAAGTTAGGATATAATATTAGGAAATTTTATAAAACTATAATTAGCTCTATATTAAATTAAAAATATTTTTTTCAATGGTCCAACCATACGGATGTTAAGATCTTTTAGTTTCAGTTATGTATGAAAAAATTAAAATTTTTAAAATTTATTTTGTTTATTTTTTAAAGAAACTAATAAAATGTGTTTAAAATTTTTTTTCGTCTTATTATGAAAATGTCATTTTTGCATCTTCTGTGAAACAGTCAACGGTTTTCACAGAAATTGTGTTGTATGAGTTAAACGAAGACAACGGTTTTCTACATAAAATCGTTATAAATAAATATTATATGAAATAACATGACACAACACTTTGAGAAAAAATCGTTGTATGAAGTTTATAAAGACAACGGTTTTGTATGTAAAAATCGTTGTATATTTTCTTATGTTTTTAAATGCTTAAAACGATTCGTTTTTTATGAATTTTTTTTTTTAAGCTACAACTTAGAAAAATATATTTAATTATGTATGTACAAATATATATATATTTTGGTAGTAATTAGTAGATACTTTTATAGTTCGAATAAAAGTTATTAATACGCTTTCTTATTTAAAAGTTAGGATATAAGCATTAGGAAATCTTATAAAACTATAATTAGCTCCATATTAAATTAAAAATATTTTTTTCGATGATCCAACCATACAGGTGTTAAGATCTTTTGGTTTCAGTTTTGTATAAAAAAACTAAAAAATTTAAAATTTATTTTGTGTGTTTTTTAACTAAATTAATAAAATGTGTTTAAAATGTTTTTCGTCTTATTATGAAAAGGAAAGTTTTGTCATCTTCTGTGAAACAAACAACAGTTTTCTTAGAAATTGTGTTGTATGAGTTAAACGAAAAGAACGGTTTTCTACATAAAATCGTTATAAACAAAATGTTATGTAGATTTTTTGCTCTACACAAGAAAACATTGAAAAAATGTTATCTGATGAACTCTGTCAGACAACACAATATTGTACTGTTGTGTGAAAACGTCTTACATAATGCCTCACAACAAACACTTTTCTGATATCAACAACGATTTCCCATATAATTGTTTGAAGTCTATTCAAAACAATAACTTTATTAAACCGTTGTATGAAGCTATTGTTTTGCACAATACGACATATAAAAAGTGTTGTGTGATTGAGTTTTTTAGGCAACGGTTTTAAAACTATTGCATAACACATGGATCAGAAAATAGTATTTCAGGAGGGGGGAAATAAACCATTGTATGTTAATTCTGGGCAACACTTTTTTCACTGAGCGTTGTCTGATCGGTGTTGTCTGAAGCTGTTTTTCTTGTAGTGCTTAAAACACAACTTGTTAAGCATTAGTCAACTTGGAGACAAAGGTTACCATACCGTCTTTGACAATAAAGAGTGTCTTGTGATTTAGAAAGAAACAAGAACTTTAGTTTTCAAAAGACACAGACATGGTAATATATATAAAGCCAGCTTGGAGGAATGTACAAACCAATAAGTCACATGTTTATATAGCAAAGCCACAACTGAAGAAAGCTGGAAATGGCACAAGAAACTATTTCACATTAACTTTAAAACACTCAACAAATTGGTGAAACAAAATCTTGTGAGAGGACTACCACATGTTGATTTTATACAAGATGGACTTTATGATGCATGTCAACTTAGAAAGCAAAGAAGAACATCTTTCAAGAGCAAGATAATAAACACCATTTCTGAAGCCTCTCAACACATAATTGACCATATCACTTTCCGGGAAAAATAATCAAAGAAAACTGTGAAGATTCTAAGGAGTGACAATGGTACTTAATTCAAGAATGTAACCATGAAGGAATACTGTGCATCAAAGGGAATAAGTCAACAATTTTCTGTACTAGGAACACCTCAACAAAATGGTGTTATTGAGAGGAAAAATAGACACTCATAGAAGCTGCCAGAACAATATTGGCAGAGTCTAAATTGCCAGTATATTTTTGGGCTGACGCAGTCAATACAACATGTTTTATTCAAAACTGTAACCTGATAAATATGCATAGAATCACTCCCTATCAAATGGTAAAAGACAAGAAGCTAAGTGTGAAACACTTTCAAATATTTGGATGCAAATATTATGTATTGAAAGTACACCCTGAAAATCTAAGCAAATCTAAAGTCAAGGCTGATGAAGCAATATTCCTTGGATTTGTACCAAATAAAAAGGCGTTCATAGTTTTCAATCTCAGTACCAGAATTGTTATGAAATCTATTCATGTTGCATTTGATGATAAAAAGTTTACAGGGTTGCAGGATGAACCAGAGTCTACAACACTGGAATTTAAATTTTTTAAAAGTTCTGAGATAAATAAAGAAGATGAGGATGTAGAGTCTTAATTGGCTCCTGAAACAACACAAGGACCTGCACACTCTGAGGGGGAGCTAGAAAACTCAACTTCAATCAACTTAGAGTCTAACAATTCAGGGACTAGTCAGACAGAGTCTAACTCTTCAGAGTCTAGTCCATCTGGATTTGAATCAAGTAACTCTGAATCTTTTGCAGATTCAAGCAACTCAGGGGGAGCTTTGTCATTTGAATTTCACTCACAAACAGATAATTCAAATGATTTAGGAGGAGATTCAAGTTATAGAACCAATCTTCCACCAGCTAGAAAATAGGCAAGGGATCACATTCCTGACTTGATAATTGGTGACCCTGAGAGTGGTGTGCAAACAAGGAAAGAAACTCAGAATGAATGTTTGTATGGTTGTTTTGTCTCAAAGAATGAACCAAAAAAAATTGAAGAAGCATTACAAGACCCTGATTGGATCATTGCAATGCAAGAGTAATTTAATGAATTTGAGAGAAACAAAGTGTAGAAACTTGTACCAAGGCCTAGAGATAGAAAAATTGTTGGTGCAAAATGGGTGTTCATGAAGAAGCTTGATGAAAATGGTACTGTGATAAAAAACAAATCAAGGCTAGTTACAAAAGGATACTCTCAAGAGGAAGAAATTGACTATGATGAAACATTTGCACCAATAGCAAGATTGGAAGCTATCATAATGTTTCTTGCATTTGCAGTCCATTCAAAATTTAAAGACTATCAAATGGATGTCAAAAGTGCCTTCTTGAATGGAAAATTGGAAGAAAAAGTCTATGTGGAGAAACCACCAGGATTTGTTGATCGAAAATATCCTGATCATGTCCACAAATTAGACAAGGTACTCTATGGATTGAAGCAAGTATCTAGAGCATGGTATGAAACTCTATCCAAATTTATCCTTAAAAATGATTTCATTAGAGGTACCATTGGCAAAACTCTTTTTATTAGAAAACATAAAGGTGATATTTTGATTATCCAAATTTATGTTGATGATATTATATTTGGTTCTACTAAAGAAAAACTATCTGAAAAGTTTAGCAAACTAATGCAATCTAAATATGAGATGAGCATGATGGGAGAATTGAACTTTTTCTTGGGACTTCAAGTCAAACAAACCAATGATGGAATTTTTATTAGTCAATCAAAGTATGTTAAACAAATATTGAAGAAGTTTGATATGCAAGATTGTGCTACTGCAAAAACTCCCATGTCAACTGCCATTAAGCTAGACTTTGACCCAAAGGGTAAGAAAGTTGACAATACTAGCTATAGAGGTATGATTGGTTCATTGGTTTATTTAACATATCTGTGTGCTAGATTTCAAGATGATCCTAGAGAATATCACTAAACTGGTGTAAAAAGAATTTTTAGATATCTCAAAGGGGCTCAGACTCTTGGACTTTGGTATCCTAGAGAGTCTGATTTTTCAATAGTTGGCTACTCAGACTCTATTTATGTAGGATGCAAGGTAGACAGGAAAAGCACAACAAGTCAATGTCAATTTCTAGGAAACAGATTAATTTCTTGGTTTAGCAAGAAACAACAGACTGTATCAACCTCAATAGCTGAGGCTGAATACATAGCAGCTGGAAGTTATTATGCTCAGATTCTGTGGATGAGAAATCAATTATTTGATTATGGACTAACATTCTCAAATATTCCTATGTATTGTGATAATATAGTGCTATTAAAATTGCAAAGAATCCAGTCCAACATTCCAGAACAAAGCACATTGATGTCAGGTATCACTTTATTAGATAACATGTTGAAAATGGTTCTGTGGAACTTCATTACATTCTAACTGATAAATAGATTCAAGACATATTAATAAAACCACTTGATGAGTCTACCTTTCTCAGACTAGCAGGTGAATTAGGTATGTTAAATATGTAAGTGCACAATCATAAAAAGCAGCAATGTATGTACTTTAATTATAGTCCCTAATTTGTCAAATTATAATATGTTATTGCAAAAATTTTTGTAGTACTTTATCTTGACAGAGTCTAACTTCTAGACTCTGATGGGTCTATAGACTCTGAAAGTCTGTAGACTTTGAAGGCCTTGACTCTTAAACTCTGAAACTGTTCAAATTCGCGCCTGTAGACTCTGATTATTTTTAAACCGTTCAATTGAGTGGAAATAGACCATAACAGTTACTTTTTACTGGATACAGGCTGTAGACTCATGTGTATTGTGTGTAATTCTAACAAAATAGAAAATTTACATTCATTTTACTCACTTGTCTATTGTAATCTATTTTTCTAAGTCAAAAATATTCTCTGAGCTCTTCAAGAACCCTAATTCATTTCTTCAAGAATTTCCATCTCTTTTAACTCAATCACTCTAATGGCTTTTCAATCTACCGTTATGAGGGGACCCAAGGCTATTGCATTCACTTTCGGAGACTTTGAGTTTATGACCATCAATCATGTTGCAGCCCTAGGCGACAAGAAAGGTGTAGATGCTGACTATTATCCAATAATGGATTTCTTGGAGAAAAGTGAGCTCAGTTACATTCTCAAGGCATCTCATGTCATACATCAAGATGCCATATCTCATGCATGGAGTTCTGCATAAGTTGTTGATCCTGGTAGGATCAACCAGGTAAAATTATGTTTACCTTCGGTGATATTACCTTTGATGTAACTGTTGATGTGCTTAACTCTGTGTTTAAATTACCCACTAGAAACCTTTTTGATGAAACTGTTGATGATTCTGAAATTAAAAGCATGTTTAAGTCACTAGGTTAGAGTGCTAGCTTGGATAACATGAGTAAGATAACTAGGCCTTACTTGAAAAAAGAATGGTCCTTTTTATTTGATTAAATTGCTTAATATTTTACTGGTAAGTGTAGTGGCTTTGATGCAATTATGTTCATTACTTATCAAATAGGCCACAGTCTCTTGTTTGACAAAATAATCTATATTGGTGATATATTGTTTACTCAAATGAGAGCAAAATTGAAAAATGTGAAAGAGGGAAGCAAGAAGGACTATTACCATAGATTCTTAATGCTTTTTTTAAATCACTTTATCCCTAACATGTCTACCAAGCTTGCGGATGAGTGTTGTGTGCAGGCTTACAAGTAATAAAGGAGAATATTCTTTGATATTAAAATAATATATGAGAAAAAGAAGAAGCTAATTGCCATGGTGTATCCACATGTAATGCAGGTAAAACTTTCCACCTACAAACCATCAATCTATACTTATTCTTTCTTTGGTGGTGAAATGGTGCAGGAACAAGTTATAGAGAGTCCCCCTACACCTACCCAAGTAGCCAAATCCCATTCAATCAAACAATCTCAGAAACCAAAATCCAAAAAGAAACCAACCTCTAGTGTATCTCCACAAGCACTAGTTGTAAAGAGGAGGAGATTGGTCCAATCTAGGCTTGTAGATGAGCAAAGTGATGAGGAGCTCAACCCTTTAGAGAAGTAGATGTTGAAGGGTTTTCCTTATTAAAAGAAGGTCCTGATGCACCTTATTCTAACCTTACAACCAAGTCTGTAGACTCTCAAAAGGCTATAAACTCTGATAAATCTAGGGATGCATCTCAGGATTCTCAAATTGAGTCTCCTGAAAAATATTTTGCTAAGAAATATAAGATGTTGATGAAGGCTTATTATGCACACATACACAAGCCTACTTTTGTTACTGACTCTATTTTGCAGGAAATAGAAGCTCCCAAGGCTTCTACAGAGCCAGACTCTGAACATCAAAAATCTTCTGAACTAGATTATAATGCTGAGTCAGAGTCTAAACTTCCTTTAGACTCATATTATGAAGCATTTTGGGAAGGAATGCCATAGGATGTAGCCTCATGTCTCATTTATTCAACTATCACTCATATTGATGAGGTGTTGCTATTCTTATATCCTTTGGGGGAACCAGTTAAAGATCTAGAACAATATAAGACTAAATCTCAAGTCTTGGATCTTCTCACTACCTATGATGCCCTAAGGAAGAAATAGAGGTGGAACTACAAATGTCTGCACATGATGTGGTCACAAATCTATATAGCTACCTCTCAAAGCACTTAGTGTGCCAGACTTTGAAAAGCCAAAATTCAAAAGGATCAAGAAAATAAAAGTCTATAAAAGGAGAGAATCAGAGTTTGTTGTTGAGTTAGAAACTCATATTGAGCAACCATTTTTTAATTATAAAGCAATATGGGATAATGGGATTACCTACATGATAACCATTCAATGGATTTCTACAGTTCAGCCTCTTCCAAGGAAGGTGGTTGATTATCTTGTCCATCATGTAGGGAAGGTGACCAATAAATGTCTTTATCCAACTTACTAGAGTAGATTAGATGACCTTAATAATTTTTACTATCAAAAAATTGTAAGGGAACTCCAGGATCTCTTCCACATGACTTATGTTAAGACCATCAATGCAATCCATGCCAGAACTTTTCTCAATGATCACATGGATGCATTAAAACAGGTAGAACCATAGAAGGTAGTAGGTGATGGAAGGAAGATGGAAGATGGAACTAGTGCACTAGTGGTGACTAGTGGAATAGGTGCTCAGCCTAGCTCACCCACACAAGAACCACCTAGTCAGAGGTTGGGTGATAGTGGGACATGAGAGCATGCTGATAGGCATTCTTTGCCAACTCAATCATTTGCTGATGAGAACCCCAATGATATAGGATGACAGACTCTGATGGATGCTCAAGAAGAAATTTAACAATAAATTTTGTCAGAGTCTATCCAATGATATGGGTGACACTAAGACTCTGGCTTTTAATGAAGTCATGTTGAAGCAATCAAAGTCTATAGTAGACCCTGAGACTGGAATACTGGAGTCAACCGACCCTGAAAAGAAAGAAGAAGATTGTAAGGGTTTAGAGTCTGTTGCTGCATACCCCTTGGCGGAAATCCTTGGCCTTTAGACATTTAAAGGGGTTCCCCTTCATCAAAATGGTTCAGGTATTGAAGCACAAATTCATTCTCTTAATCCCACTTATGTATTAATTCTGAGTATCAAAATCAATGAAAGTATTAATAATTAGGGGTTGGCACTGGTACAGGAAAAAGGAAAGATAGAAAAGGTTGTAGAGAGCCAGAGTGAGGATGAGAAAGTGGATGCCCAACCCCACTTTGAGGATGAGAGATTATCGTATCCTAAACCTAGCTTTACTTATTGGGATCAAGAATTTCCAAAAAGTTGATCCAATGAGTTGAGGCAGGGAACGGATGAAAGCTCATACACTTTGATTTTTTAGATTGGAATGAGGGAGGAAGTTTTAGCTGCTCAGAAATCATTCACACAGAGACCAAAAATCCATTTAGTGGATTCTCTAGCCAAGAGAGCAGATAGAGTCAGGGAAACTTTGGTGGCCAATAATGAAATTCTAAATGATGCTGCAATTTTGAAGTCAGGACAATTCAGGAAAGACTTCGAGAATCTACAGGTCCTGATCACTCTGTTGAGGAGTTAGGGTCTATAGTCCCTTTTGCAGTTTCAGAGTCTTTACCTCTACTAGAGTCTACCCCTCCTCCAACCAAAATTATGCCTATTGATGTTATTGTGACTTATTATTACACCTCTGAGGATGAAGGGGAGGTGAATCCATCCTTCAATTACTTTGATCAAGTTTTTCCTTAATCTTGGGAAACAGCACAGGCTAAAGGAATCAATGATAAAGATACTTTTGAATGCATTCTGGCTATCCATAAATCTGAGAGACTTCGGGATTTTCAAAAGAAGTCTTTCTTACAAGAGCATGGTCATTATCCAAATGACATCCTGATGTCTCTATGATTGAAAAAAATAGGAAAATTGATGTTGTTAGACAATTAACTGATGTGGTCAAGGACATATATCACGTCAACACAAAATAGACCAATGTTGACACCACTACAGCTCTGCTCAAAACAAAGTTTGAAACTTTATATTCTCTTCAACTCTCTAAAGATGCTACTGTCAAAGATTCATTGCCTGACTTCAAGGCTAAACAGACTACTCTTCAAAATGATGTCAATACTCTTACTGCCAAGGTAAATTCTGTTATTATTGCCCAGACAAATATCTCCTCAGTTTTGGAATAAATCCTTTTAGCCGTCACAGGTGGTGATGATGTCAAAAAGGGGAGAAGAAAGTTGGTGATTCCTCAAAGAGTAATAAGGATAGTAATTACAAGGATGATAAATCAAGGGGAGTTAAAAGGAGGAGAGATGATGATGATGAAGCTGGTGATGGTGTTAGTAATTGTGCCCTTGAGACAATACTTTTTACATTTTAAGGAAAATATTTATTATTAAGGATTATGTTTTATTAATTATTATTTATTTATTATGTTTTATTTATTGCGTAATAAATTGAAAGCATAATAAATATATCTTTAAGTATGTGATTTAAAAATGAGATTATATGAATAGTATCTTATTCCTAAAATTCCCTAGTCGAGTATTATTATTTAAGGACAATAATAATGCACAAAGACTAGTATGTTTCTTGACAGATGACCACATCTCATTGGTCATAGGTATGGGGATACTAAAGTCAAGAACATAAGTGCATGTATCAATGCATGGCACTGGAATGACCCGCCGTGAGATTCTACATGTTAAGTAAGTGTCATAAGTAATTCTCACTGTGATAATGGTGTAATGATCCTTAGACCTGAAATCATTATATTTCTATACGAGAATTAATATACTTTGATTACATTAAAAGTTACCTTTGACCGGGTGATGATAAAAGTGGACATTGGGTATATTATGAATCGTATGAGAAATATGAATGATCTAGATGGGATTTAATCCTCCTAATTTTAGGAGTGATATTATTGGCCTCTTGTTTGAGTGAGACTATGAAATGCACGGCCGTGCTCAAATGTTGATTTGATTTTAATAGTCTACTCATCGATCAAGAAAATAAAGATTAAATTATGAAGAGGATGACACGAGACATGCCTTGAGTTTAATCTATAATATCAAGATTAAAGGGATTATATTACATGGAACATTATTCACGAAAGGCTTAATCGAATCACCGATTTATTATTATTACTTGGGTAGCAATGATGTATTACTAGATGCCGCTCATTGTTTACAATTTTAATTAGATATTAAAATTGTTGCCAACGTAATAATAACCTACAGGGTCACACACAAAGAACGCTTGAAGGAGAAATAATTTAAATTATGAATTTAAATTAAATAAGTAATTTATTTTATTTATGATATTAATTAAGTATGACTTAATTAATTATATAAATAGAATAAATGAATTACTTAAACTAATTCCAAAATTAATAATTAATTAATTAAGTGAGACTTAATTAAATAATTTAGAATTTTGGATTAGTATTAATTATAATTGGATTATAATTAGAAAACTTATTCCTCTCTCTATATAATCTCTTTATGGACTGATTTAATTTAAGAGACAGATTTTTACTAAAACCCTAGCCGTTTTGAGAAAAGAGGAATATGAGAGAAGAAGTTTTCGGGTGCTAGTACACATCAATCCTTCATGAAAAGTGTTCGTGTGGATACCGTAGAGCGTAGATCGCGAGAGCGGGATACGTGGTGATTAAACAAGCTTTGGACCTCCATTAATCTTCTATTAATGAACTGTTAAAGCTTCTAAAGGTATTTATTCTTTATCTCCGAATTAAATCTTTTGTTTTCGCATGGATCTTGTGGAGGGTTTCGCTATTTTGATTTATTTTTCACATTTATTCCGCTGCGTTTGTGCCTCGAAACCCTTTCAGATGGTTCATATGGTCCTAGGGGTCGTGGTGGTGTGCGGCGAAAGAAGTTTGAAATATTTGTTAAAACTCAGTCACACTAGTCAGGGATTGGACATGGGAAGTTAGGGTCTAAGCCAGACTTTGATAAAGGCAAACATAATGCAGACTCTGATGAGCAGAAGAAGGAAGAGGTGAAGGATCCAAGCTATTAGAAATGTAACCAAATCAATTTACAACAGAAGGCTAGAAATACAAAAGGGCTTGGAGGAATTTCTTCAAAAGACTTAGAAAAAACTTTAAATCTTAATGTTGATCCACATCCACTTACAAATATGTAGTTTGAAAAGATTACCCAAAAGCATTTGAATAAGGTGGTGTGTGCTCAAATTGTCTACAATGTTTTTAAAAGAAACTTGCTAGGAGGACAGGGTGGAACTGAAAGGGTGAAGTCTGAAATGGTGGTATACTTTAAGGAGGGAGGATATGTAAGGTGGATAAGTCAATCAAATTTCATATACTATAAATAGCCATAAGAGTTGAAATATATTAGATTTCTTATGTCCATAGCATCTTAGGTGAATAGGAGCAAGGGAGAAGTGACAAAGAAGTGGCTCATGGAGATTGATAGAAAGCTAACTCTACAAAGGCAACCAAATAAGCAGATGCACAAATTTTCTTTCAAGTATGTTGGTACTGAAGGGAATGATCAATACATGCCTCTAGAAGTGAAGGAAATCAAATTTCAAGAAGGTATGGGTCACTGCTTTGGGTTTCAACCTATAGAAGGGAAGATCAGTGTCTTAATTCTTAAGGATTTGAAAGAACAAGAATGCAGTGCTAATGATTTGAGAGCAGCTTACTGTAAGATAAAATGTGATATAGAAGAAATGAAGATGCTAAAGAAGTTTGTTGGTGAAGCTCTAACAATTGTGGAGGAAAATATGTTGAGATCATTTTTGAGGAACAATACAACATTTGAGAAGATAAACTGAAGAATAATTGTTTTTCCTTGTAAATTTTATATTGTTCTAGTTTAAATTGTTTAATACTTTAGTTTTGACATCATCAAACCTTGATTTATGCTTACATTTTATAAAGCATAAATAGGGGGAGATTGTTAGTAATTTATTCATTTGATGATGTATAAAATATTAGAACAGAGTCTAGCATAGATATATCTATAATAGAATAAGTTTCTCTAGTCTCTGATCAAAGTAAATATAAATAAGAATCTAGTTAGTCCCTATACAGGTATTAAGAGTATTTGTACTTCGAAGATTTTCAGAAAAAATAAACCCAGAGTCTGGATGCCAATCAGAGTCTGGGAGTTGATCAGGGTCTATAGACTATCAGAGTCTATAGTCTGTCAGAGACTGAGGATCATCAGAGTCTGAAGTTTTTCAGGGTCTATAAAACGAAAGCTTAATTTTGAAAGTAATCACAAGATTGGAAAGTCTTCGAAGAATAAAGGGAAGATATTGCAGATATGCTATGGGAAGAAAAAAGAGTTTCAGAAGGAAACTATGAGCTAATAGATATGAATTGATTCCTAATTAATTATAAATTCTTTTATTAGTTGATATGCAGCTCTCTATATAAACACTCTATGTAACCTAATTTATTTGTCGAAGTTTTGTAAGAGCATAGAAATAGAGAGAGTTGCTGTGAGAAACACATAGTAGCTGCTAAGGTTTGTGTACAACCTAGGAGAGTTTATATTTGATCATTAATAATATAAATAATATTTTATTCATACTTTGTGTTTAATCTTTGTTATTTGTTTGAAGCTTATATCTATTGAGTTTGATTTTAAAAATAGGTAAAAAGACAACACAAGTATTCAACCCCCTTTTACTTGTATAACTGGGAAAACAACTCTTACATTATATGATAATTGTAATATCATATATATAGTAATATATAATATAACCAATATAAATCCAAGTGCCCCTTATAAATAAGTCACACAACCATAAATATCTTACAGATAACTAAACAATATTCCTCGCACAACTAACACAGAGTATTATTTCAAAAATTGGCAGCGAGTGTCAAAAGACTCAACTATATAGCTATATACAAGTGCTGAGTAGTCAGGAACCTAGAGCACCAGCTGGCCGACCTGTAACTTAAGCTGTATCACAACTACAAACTCGATATTAAACAAAAAATTTAAGTTTTAGGCTCATCTAAAAAATATTTGAACTTTATATGAGTTGCGGCTCAGTGAGCATAAATTATTCCTAATTATATACTCTAAAAGGTGAAACTTATATATCAAAGAAATCAGGTACTTATACCATATAGATTTATGCATATGCCTCTTTGTTACCTTTTTTTTACCTATAATATCTTATATCATCCTAGGATTCCAAGTATTTGGTAAAATGTCCCATGTATAAATCCGAAGATTTCTAAGCATTTGATTTGAATACCTCATGTATAAACCCGAAAGTTTTCAAATACATGACCCGAAGTCCCCATGTATAAACCCGAAGGATTCCAAGTAATTTTTTTCCCAGAACCCGCTGCTCGAAATTTTTTCCAGGAACCAATTAAAATGGAACCTGAAATATATTTTCTGGAAATTGGAGCATGCTAAAACTTCACAAATGAATTCTCATGTTCATTTTCCTCCTGGAACCTCTCCAAAATAGGTTTCAACCTGGATATAGTATAAGATCTCTAAACAGTGGAACCTTTGTTTCTTGACCTTCTTCCCTAGATGGTTACTTATTATTGGGTAGTTCCTCACCCTCTAGACTAACTAAACAGCCTCCATGGATAACTCTATAGCTTATGGACTGGACCTCAGGAACTCTCTAGGCCCAAATTCAGCTAATGTGATATATTTGACACAACATATACATATATATGTGTGTGTGGATTCTCAAATGAAACCTTAAGTTTAAAGGAGAGCTGAGACTAATCTCAATCCTTTTTTTTTATGATTACAATTAATCTGAGCCATTTATTTAGAATATAAATGTTTTGGCTCATATTCATTTTATCTCAGTTGATCCATCACCTCTATCATCTAGACTTCGCCTCTGTCATTATTATATCTCCACCACAGCCCACATCATTTCTTCATCTTGAATCATGGTGTATATTTACAATTAATACACACACGTAGGAATGTTCAAAAGAAAATCTAATATCTCATTCACAAAAATCTATCTCATTCACAAAAATCTTTCTTCTAAAAGTCACTGTTTTTAGCGATCTGTTTTCCCTCACTCTCAACTTTTCTGCATCCTCTCGTTTTATAAATCAAAATCCAACAACATTACAAGGTCATCACAAATTCTAAAAAGCATTTCTTACACTATTTGCTACGTACGATATTATTGTCCACAACCACTATAAATCATATTTATTAATATATTTACTGATCTATTAACTATGGTTCAATTTTAAAAATTAGAATTTGATAATTTATGTTAAATTTGGTAACTTACTTGTCCGTTTTATTAATTTGATTTAACATTTTAATGATTATAGGATAACGATGTGTGGGTGGTGATAACAAAGTGATGGTTGTGTAATTAATAGTTCAAATTAATTTAGTGATTCATTTGAAAATTTTAGTGAGTTGATTATTCGTCAAAAAAAATTAGTGAGTTGATTTGATTTTTAGTTTTGATTATAAGAAAGTTTTTATTATAATAATATTATAGTGTCCAAATAATGTAGGCTCCAAATAATTTGTGTCCTAAGTTTAAAATTGATATCAAGACTTATAATATTTAAATATTAAATTTATCACATTAAAAGTAAAAGTATTTTAAATTATAATTACTTATTCAATTAAAATTTATAAAAAATAAGTGAACTCAAATATTTATGTAACAACCTGCCCTATTTTGGATTATTAATTCGAACAAATATAAAATAAAGTACAATTTATTAATACATACTCTATTACAAAAATAGCTATTAAAAAAATACAGCTAACAATGACAAGCCAATAACCAATCTATTCCAAATCTAAAATTCTCGAACTCGAATGCACCTCAACTCAAAAACAACTCAAAATGATATTTTATCTTTCTAAAAACAGAACTTAAACACGTATCACATAATGTTTATCATATAGTTGCACACAATATATATACTCGATACAAAAATCATAAGGTTTTCACACAATCAATTAATTTCATAACAATTCATTCTACAAGTGACATATACAAAACTCTTAATCAATAAATAAATCTTACCAAGATATCCATATTCTAATTCCCACAGTTTTAAGTTACGGTCACACTATAACAGTGATATGCTTCTAAAATTTGATGATACGATGGGGTCAGTTTACGTCCCATATCAAGTTAAACTGAAGTTTGACAAAGTTATTATTTCCCTTAATACAAGTTTGTAGAAGGAGGGTTGAATACAAATTTAAGAATTTTATCAAAATCTTGTGGATTAATAAGTTTGTATACAAAAGTGTTTGAGTGTTTGAAATATTGAAACCGAGAAAGAGAATCAAAAGAAATTAAACTAAATACTTGAAAAAAAATCTTAAGAATTACTAGTGGATTGGTTTTCAACTAGTGAATATTTTACTTTCAAATAACATTGGTCTTAAAACCAAGTTGCTTACAAAATGTAAATTGAACAAATATAAGTACTACAAATATTTTCTATTTCTTACTGTACTTTTATAGAGTTCTTATTTTTCAACTTCTACACTTTGCTACAATGAACTGCTAAACTATATATAGCAGTACATTTTCTACTTCTATTTTCCATCAATTGATAAAGGTATAAAATAAATTTATAATGTTTGCACTAAAATAAAATGTAGCTTCTTTCAAGTCTTCTTGGGTCTTTGCCTTGTTCTAGAAAAGTCTTTGTCTTGTTTTTCTCCTTGAAGCTTCATATTTCTGACAAAAATTGTCTCCCATTGTTTCAGACTTCTGCAAAGATTCCATTCCACTTGTCCTTAGCCATTTTAAGAAACCTTGATCAACTGATAATTTTTGTGAAGTTTATCAATTGATCCTTCTTTGCTTATGCATCGATGGATAGGTTATTCATTGATAAATTAATGTATCAGTGGATATAGAATATCCATCGATTGTTCTTATATTCGTTGATTGTTTTGATGTATTTATCCGTTGATGATGATCCATTGATTTGACTTTTGTTGACTTTTATCCATCGACCAACATCATATCCATTGACTCCTTTATCTGTTGATCGCTTCATTTATGAGAATTCTGACTTAGAATATTTACACTTTTTTAGCTATTCTTCATATCCATTAACAAGTTATCAATCGAAGCCAACAAAAATCATTTAACTAGATTATTACATCCATCGAAATATTACAATCAATTGATAAGCAAAGAACTCTGAATCAACTATTACAATCCATTTTATTAGTTGATTAACAAAAACTTCAACTGATAAATGGTTCCCTAATCAATGGATATTCATAAGTCATATATCCATTGACCAGTTACAAAAATTAAGATCAAATTTATAATTCTAAGTAATTTGTTATCATCACCCGACATGATTCCTAACAATCTCCCCCTATTTATGAATATGAGAAATAGGCATAAATCTAAGTCGATGATAACAAAAAACCCCTTAACATTTATCAATACAACATGAATCATAAATTTATAATCAAAATAATTTAGAGACGAAGTATTCAAGTACCAGTGACAAATGTTTTCTGAGAAGTTGGGAGTGAATATGATTTTATGTCTTCTCTTTCTTCCTCCCATAAACGCTTCATTTTATCTTTCTTCATTTTCTTTCATCTTTCTGAATAGTGACCCTTTCAGTATCTTTTCATCATCAACTCTGTAGTCCAATTGTCTTGCAAGATAATTAAGCTCCAGGT
The DNA here is from genome assembly GCA_008931105.1 of Oenanthe javanica. Taxonomy (NCBI): domain Eukaryota; kingdom Viridiplantae; phylum Streptophyta; class Magnoliopsida; order Apiales; family Apiaceae; genus Oenanthe; species Oenanthe javanica. The sequence continues at coordinate 7,105 of QRFB01000481.1, read as the reverse complement.
TGGGCAATTTGTCAATATCCTGACAGATATCAATGCATTTCTTTTTGCCCTCCATGTCCTTGTAGATCATCATGTAAAAAGGCTCATGAAGCACTTCTTCCCTTCAGGATTCCATATCTTGATTTTATCATCCCTTTCCTCCCTAACAGGTGCTTCTCTCATATCCTTCATTCTTTTCACAATATCATGTGCAAGCTCCTTGGTTAGATAATATTTCCTGTTGAGCAGAGTGTAGATTTTTCTCAGAGTTTTATAGTCCTTTTCCATAACTTGAGAGAAGGTAAAAGATGAGTGTGAACCATCCTCATATTCAGCATGTAGGAAATCCACATCTATTTTCCTTTGGCCCTTAACATTTATCAATCCCACATTTTTGATTGGGATGTAGTTGTTTGCCTATGATTTGAGCACTTCTATCTCCTTGGATTGGCTACTACCAGATGCTTGAGTCTTTGTCTTCTTTGGATTCTTGTCATCAACCACTACTTCATCATTTACAATCAACTTTCTCTTTACTATTGATGAATTTATATTCTTATTTGCTCCTTGTTTGGTCCTTGATGATTTTTAGCCTCTTTCCTCCTAGCTTCTAGAGTTTAGAGATTGAGGGACAGGTTGATAAGTAGTGCCTGTTTCTGTTATACTCTGAGTACCTGCAAAAAGAACAGAACACCCTAAATCACTCTTTTCTTTTAAAGTAATCTCGTTACTTCTCACATCATACATCTCATGACTTTTGAGAGTCAGAGTTTGCTCACTAGAAGTAACTAACTTCTTTCTCATTTCTAACTCTCATTTTACTAGATCTAGTGTCTGCCTCTCATTGTTAGTTCTGTTTATCACACATTTTACTTCAGTCTCATAAGAAAGGCTCAAATCACAATGACTTACAGAATTAAGAGGTGGCTTAGAAAGGATATCTGTGGTCACTGTTCACACTTTATTCACGCAAGAGAACGTGGTCACAAGTAATACAATAATAAGTAGGATTCGTTCCCACAGAGACTCGACTTGCTTACATTTAGTTCACTTATACACCAGAGTATGATTAAGTTTCACTGCTAAGAAAATAACAATTGGAGTTTTGATTACACTACTAATTAAAACTTAACGAATTACTTATATGAAATAAACATGGGATTTTAACTTCATAATCTATCTCATCTAGAATCTTATGCCTTTTCAACCTAGCATGTGAAAGTGATGATAACTGATCAGACCCTCTAAACTGATAAACGCCAACTTTCGTTGTACGCATACCATCCTAATGAACATCCACAATTGATAGAAGTCAAATAGTCAACCACTACGATTAGTCCCTATATGTCTATAGAGATTGAAAACATAATGGCTTAAGCACAAGTATCCATAAAATCACATAGTCAGTGCAAGACGGTTAGAATTACACCACAAATTAATACATGCTCTTAACATGCAAAAACCTATGCTAGCATGGCATGTTATAAACCCTAGATCCACTTTCACATTCACGAGGGTTCAATAAACAATCATAAATGTTCGCGACGCATTTACAATGAATAAGCTTAACCATACTAGGATATCCATAACAATCACACACTTTGGCATAAAAACAATCAATATCTAGAATCGATAGAAAAATCCATTAAAACCCCATGATAACGTTTAGCCCATAATTGGACTAGCCGACATCATGGGTTCAATTGAAAACATAGTAAAATAAACAATTATGCATAAACTACTGATATTAATTGCAAGAGTAAAAGAAACAACCGATAATCCACGTGATGAAAATTATAAAAGAAAATAGCTTGACGGCTCACAAAGTACTTTGTTCTCTTGTACGATAATAAAAACCTACTTGCTTACTTAAATTGCTTGATAAAAAAATAATAATCATCCTTATGTCTTTATACTAGGTTACATAAAAACAATGATCCATAGGCTTGCTGCTTTCTGGGCTTCGAAACGGACCAAACTGCAAAAATTCAACAACTGGAGTCGGCTGGAGCGCGGGGGCGCCTCAAGGAGCGCGGGCGCGCCTCAAGGAGCGCGGGCGCGCCTCATTAATAGAGCGCGGGGGCGCCTGTAGAGGGGAGGGTGTGCCTGCCCTTTCTGCCCGGAAGTGATTTTCCTTGCTCGTTGCTTCTTTAGCAAGTTGTCTCACTTTCTCTTAGTCTCAACTCAAGCCTTGACCCTTCTCCTTTGAATTCCTAGCTCATGTACCACCAATTAATGCAAATATTCATCAATTCTGCTTCGCCTGGGAATCTTCACACCAAAAACATAAAACACATCAAAAGACACTAAATACTTGGGCACTAGCGATCAATTTAAGCCAAATTGGAACGTATATAGTGGACAAAAAGTCCACTAACACACCCCCAAACTTAAACCGATGCTTGTCCCCAAGCATAAACAGACTCTAAACAATCTAAGGCAATGCAATGCATGAATGCAACTACTATGAAAATGCAAGGACCCCCTCGAACTTACCAAAACTAATCTATAAGCCAAGCCTCAAAGAGATGCAATACATCCAAACAGAGCTCGACCAAGCCCCCGTATACCATTACTACATGAACAGAAACGTGGGTGTGTGCGATGCTCAACAAATATACTCTGACACTAGATCAAAATCATACCTATTTTTCGCCAAGACAGTCACATGTTTTTAAATAGAATGAGAGGTAAACACTCCATAACATGCAAACACCTCCGTCATTCATTTGAGTTAGACAGGGAATCATACTTTATTGCTAATCCACCGCTACGACACATAACACAATACATAGGCTTATTTAACCGTGCAATGGATGAGACCCCTAAAGGCTTATACAATAATACCCATGTAGCGAGCGTTAGGTTAGTGGATCCCAGACTATAAAAAGCCTTAGGTCACTAGGCACAAAGTCCCCTCGAACTTAATTGCCCGAGTATTAAAGAGCTCACCCTGGTTAATTTTGCCTCGAATTATTCACATGACTCTCTTTTTTTCTCTCTTTTTTTTTTTCTTTTTTTTTCTTTTTTTTTTAAACAGAATCTGGAATGAGAATTCTCATTCTTGACAATTACTAACAATTAACATGAATCTCTGTTTTCCCCCAAACTTATACTTTGGCACTCTTACATTATCAAGGGAATAACAAACATTCTAGATATNTTTTCCCCCAAACTTATACTTTGGTATTCTTACATTATCAAGGGAATAACAAACATTCTAGATATAAACATGCGATTAAATCTAAAACAACTAAACAGGCATGACTCAACCTAGCCCAAAAGCAACCGATGAGACTGTGTAAAGAAAGTGCTTCTGAAACATGCAATTCAATTTCATAGGGACTGTAAATCATCCCTCCGTTCATCAATACCACACTCAATTTAACATTGACTTAACAATCAGACTTAGCTCGTCCTAAGGGATCATGAAATATGCATGCTATGAACTGCAACTAAGATGGATTCACATGGTAAACGAACGAAAAATAACAAACAAAATGCTCTATATGTACAATTAAAACAAAATGCATGACAAATACTACCACTACATGCCCTATATGCATCTAACTACAATCTCCATTTCCCACCCCCAAACTTAAAATATTCAATGTCCCCATTGAAGGCAAGAAACAAAGAAAGTGTGCAGATATACCTCAATCATCAGCAGAGTCACCCTCCTCGGGTGAATCCGGTGGTGGATACACGGTGCCAGCTCCATAAACAGGCCAATCTACCTGTACACCAGTAGCCAGAAAGGCTGCACCGAGAGCCTGAGTCAGGTCAGCAGCAAACCGGCTCTGCCTATCATCAACTGCGTCCAACCGCCGTGCCAACCTCCTAAAATGAGCCTCACCCATACCAGTACTAGCCACAGCTCGCGGTGCCCTAGAAGATCCAGCCCTAGCCTCCCTCTGCTGTCTAGGTGGCACGTCACCACCCACAATATACCCTAAGCCTCTGGGATGTGGTACACCACCGTCCCATTCAGGCAGCCGAGCTATCGCCGCCGTGTCAATGGCACTCGCAGGAAGTTGCAACTGTTCCTCCGCCGGCCAGTGAATACCCACATCAACACACAGACGAACAACCACTGAGCCATACGGAATCGCTCTAGTGGCACTGCCCTGCAAAAATCGGATCATGTGCCTGTGGATTAGGGAGCCTAGGTCGATGTATCTCCCGCTGAGAATCCCCCACAACAAAATAGCCCGATCCACGGTCACCTCATGAGTGTGCGACGACGGCACAATGTTAGCACACAGAAACAGGTTCCAGGCCTTAGCATACGGGTTCAATGCCATGGCGGAGAAGGTAACCGGCTCAGTAGAGCCCGCCCTGCGCTTCCAAGTAGTGTCAGGAACTGTCATATCCCGCAGAATGGCCTCAAGGTCAACCTCCCCGCGGTTCTTCAAACCAAAATCTTCCACACCCTCCTGCGGTGCTGGCAAATTCAATACCCTGGTGATAGTGGCAGGAGTATAGTCCACTACATACCCTCGAACTGCAGAATACCCATTCTTCTCTTGCTTGGCATTAGCATAGAACTCCCTAACGATACTCAATGGTATCGCCTCCGCAGCCTCACACACGGTCTCCCAACCGCGCTCACTAATCATCGCGATCAGAGACCCATCAAGAACACCCGGAATAAATCCCCTTTCCTTGACCACAGATTTGGTCATCAAGCGTGTAAACTCAGTTTGGGCCTCCGGTGAATTGAACTGAGGCACAACTCCCCCACTCGAAGAAGAACTTGAGGTTCCTGAGCGCCTAGATCTCTTGGGTGCCATTGGTTGAGTTGTAGATGTGTGAAGAGATGAGATGTAGTGCGTGTATATGTGTATGTATATGTGCGAATGAAAGATGTGAAGAACTAAGTGGCTAGGGTTAGGGTATGCCAAGGCTATTTAAACAAGTGAGAGGGGGCTGGGTTTCTGTTAAAAACTATATAAAAGAGAAATATTTTCTGTTTTTCTTTTTTTTATAATGATTTTAAATTTTTTTTTCTGGAACAGTCGCCAGGCGCGCTCGCGCCTCCTGGAGCGCGCCCGCCCCTGGTGCTACTGTCCAATTTCTGATTTTTTGATTTTTTTTATGTTTTTGCTTTTTTTTTTGTTTAATAAGAATAAAATTTACCATTCAAGCCGTAGGTTGCCTCCCACGAGCGCTGTCGTTAACGTCATTTAGCCGGACGTTACTTCAGGTCCTCAATCCGAGGTAGACAGAATCGCGACTTCAGCTTCGCGATTTACTTGTTCTCCCAAATAAGGCTTCAATCTCTGACCATTGACTTTAAACGCTTGATCTGGGGTCTTTTCATAAATCTCCACAGCTCCGTGTGGAAACACAGTCTTCACAACAAAGGGTCCTGACCACCTTGACTTAAGTTTTCCTGGAAACAATCGCAGACGGGAGTTAAATAATAAAACTAATTGACCAGGAACAAATACCTTTGTTGTCAACTGACGATCGTGCCATCTTTTCACATTTTCCTTGTAGAGCTTGTTATTCTCATAAGCTTGTAGACGAAACTCATCCATTTCATTGATTTGCACCATCCGCTTTTCCCCTGCGGCTTTACAATCATAATTCAGCTTCTGCAATGCCCAATAAGACTTGTGTTCCAGTTCTGCTGGCAGATGACAAGATTTTCCATAGACAAGTTGATATGGTGACATACCCAAAGCTGTTTTGAACGCAGTTCGGTAAGCCCACACAGCTTCATCCAGTATTAAAGACCAATCCTTACGAGAAGGACTTACCACTTTTTCCAGAATGCGTTTGATCTCACGGTTTGATACCTCAGGTTGGCCATTGGTTTGAGGGTGGTATGCTGTCGCCACCCGATGGTTGATGTTGAATCTTGCCATCAGATTAGTGAACTTCCGATTGCAAAAGTGAGAACCCTCATCGCTGATAATGACCCTTGGAGTCCCAAATCTGGTGAAAATGTTCTTGTGAAGGAAGTTGAGCACTACATTGGCATCATTAGTTGGAAGTGCCTTGACCTCAACCCATTTGGAGACGTAATCCACAGCTAGCAAGATGTATTGGTTATTGCATGATGAAATGAATGGGCCCATGAAGTCGATCCCCCACACATCAAAAATTTCTACCTCTAGCATTACATTAAGGGGCATCTCATCCCTTTTTGAAATGTTGCCTACTCGCTGGCAACGATCACACCTGGTTACAAACTGATGAGCATCCTTGAAGAGTGATGGCCAATAAAATCCTGCCTGCAGAATACGAGTCGCTGTCTTTTCACCTCCATAATGGCCTCCATAAGCTGTGGCATGATAATCCCTCAGAATATTGTCTGTCTCACTATATGGTACACACCTCCTGATAACCTGGTCAGCCCCTTGTTTAAACAGATATGGCTCGTCCCAACGAAACCACTTGACGTCGTGCATGAATTTCTTCCTTTGAGCTGGCGACAACTCAGGTGGAACAATTTGACTTACCAGATAATTCACAATATCAGCATACCATGGTTCTTCTTCTTGTATTCCAAACAGCTGTTCATCCGGAAATGATTCATTGATGAGGGTACTGTCTTGAGATGATTTACCAAGATCTTCCAATCGTGAGAGGTGATCAACTACTTGATTTTCTGTCCCCTTTATATCTTTGATCTCAACATCGAATTCTTGTAGTAGAAGAACCCATCGAATCAAGCAGGGTTTAGAATCCTTCTTGGA